>CANXYC011928843.1:0-20534 GCA_948193065.1 Aleurites moluccanus | reverse complement strand
TTTAATTATGTTTGGTTGATGTTTTGTGTGTTTGAATTTATTAATATTTTCTAAATAAATTTTTTCATATTTTTAGCTATTATTTATGAATTTTATAAATATAAACAAATTTAGTAATACAAAATTTAAGCGGGGAACGGGGATTCCAACGAGAATGAGGATGAGAACTAAATTATCCCCGTATGTGAAACATGGACGAGGATGGAAATTCTCTGCTAAGGTGGAGGTGAGGATGGGGATGGTTCCCCTACCCCCGCCCCGCCCTATTGTCATCCCTAAATATGAGAAGTAAGAAGTTTTAAGTATAAATTTATCTAACTATAAAAGTTGTCACTATTTTAATAAGAAATGTTAATGGAGATGACTATCCTATATAGTTCTTTAAATACAAATATTATCTTTTATATCTATACATTAAATTCTATAGGTATTAGACTAAATTAGATAGCACCAATCCGATTAATAGTAAAGTCGTGCGATGAGTAAGTCCTAAACCATCATCATACATCAATTACAGATTATTATATATCAATCATCATAATTAAATTATAGTCAGAATTCTATATAGTTTTATGTCATTCTAATCTCATTTAGCATCCACAAATAATATATAACATTCACAAATATAATTTTTTTTTATAGCACCAACACTCATCACATTTTTCTTATTTGAAGTTGATAATGATAATTATACATACAGTAAACAAACAATCATTGCATATATATGTGTAATATTAAATAAATAAGGGAAATAGAGTGTTATAATTAGCTATATAATTCACAAAATTGACCACAATTAAACAATTCTTCTTGGAGTGGTTACTGTTGGGCGAATAAGAAGGTGCCTGAAACACTTATATAGCATAACACACCAATATTTGAATTATTATATAGTAAAACAAAATAAAATATTACCAACCATGTGCATAACATAGTCAATAGCAAAATATGTAGAGAATAATTGCATCATTAAAAAATGAAATTTATTTATATATTAATTAATAATGATGTGATAATACACATACAAAATAATGCTCCATAATATATGATATTTTTACACTATAATAATATCAATGAATATTGTGCGTGGAGTTAATTAGGGTTGGAGCTTTTAGGTGGAGAAGGTTCCGCCATGCTTTAAGGACCCTAATAATATTCCAATTCCATACACGTGGGTTTGTGGTTCAATTAAGTAATACCTCCACAAAGACCATAGTTTCCCAACAATGAAACTTCACTTGCATTTAGAAAGATTCCACGTTTTGGAATCTCTCCTTGAAGCTGATTTCAAATACCTCAGGCCACGAAGTTCAGCTAAAGAATCTAGGATTTGCCCTGAAAAATTGTTGTCTGAAATATCCAACAATTGCAAACCTTGCAAAGCTCCTAAAACTTGAGGAATTACACCATCAAATGAATTTGGATCCAAGTGAAGCTGCTCTAAACTCGATCACTTGAGAATGGTGTATGGGATTGTACCAGACAATTGATTGTCAGATAAATCAAATTTCACCAAATTTTTTAGCATACCAACTTCTGATGGAATAGGACCGCTGGTAAGTGCATTAATGGAGAAATCAAGGGAAATTGAAAGGGAGGAAAGACCGATAACTTGTTTGGGAATTGGACCAGTGAGATTATTATGTGAGAGATCCAACTCTATCAAGTTATGACAATTGCCAATACTTGAAGGTATACTTCCACTGACATTGCCAAATCCCATCAAGAGATGACTCAGCATAGTGGAATTCCCAAGTGAAGATGGTATAATTCCTGTAAATTTATTCATGTACAAAGATAAAACCTGCAGCAGTTGAAATTTCTCGAAATTAATACTAATAGGGCGAGAGAGATGATTCTTGTCCAAATGCAAAAGCTGCAAATTAACCAGGTTTTCAATACCAATGGGAATGGTACCATGCAAATAATTATCTGAGAAATTTATAATGTCCATTTGTTTGGAGAGATTGGCTATGGATGTAGGTATAGACCCTCTAAGAAAATTAGATGCTGCACTGAAGTCTTGTAACTAGGAGCAATTAGTTAGAGAATCAATGAAACTTAAGTCACCTTGTAGCTGATTGTTGTTAAATTCTATGCGTTGAAGATTTGGTATCTTTCCGAGATCATTAGGAATCAACCCAGTAAAATAGTTAGAACCAAGACTAACTTGTTCAAGAGAGGAAGCATTCGATAATGAATTTAGAATAGGACCAGTACACTTATTTTTTTCAATGACAAGGTAGATTAGATTGGGAAGAGTGAGACCTATGTAAAAAGGTATGGTGCAGTGGAATTGATTGTCTTCTACTAGAAATGCATAAAAGCTAGAGATGTTGAATAGGCCAGAAGGAATTTTGGCATTTAGATTATTTTCTGAAAGCGATAGATATTGTAATTTCCGAAGTTGAGAGAACTCTTCAAAAAAGAGTAGATGAGAGGTTGGCAATGAAAGGAGGAATAATTCCAGTGAAGTTATTCTTGCCCAAGCCCAAAGCTCCAAGTTTTGGTAAAGAGCAGAGCTCGGAAGGTATATTCCTCACCAGCTTGTTGTCAATGAAATTAAGATAGTTGAGCTCTGAACATTGAGAGAAGTTGGTGGGTATATTACCTTCGAATGTATTGTTATTCATTTCGATATGTTGTATGCGATGCAAACGACCAATGTCTTGTGGGATTTGGCCATGGAAGGAATTGTTTCGGATATTAAAGTATATAGGTTTCCAATATGAGGTGATAGTAATCCTACCAAGCCTTGTGACTCGAGGTTCAAAGCTATGACCCTGTCAGGACGCCTCCGACTACACGAAACCCTTGCCAATCGCAAAAATGTAGCGAATCATTCCAAGAACTCAAGACTTGAAATGGGTCTTGTTGTATGGCATTTTTGAAGGATATCAAAGCAAGTCGATCAGTCTTATTTTGCAAGCAAGTTGCTTGGTTGAAGAAACTCGAGCACAAGCACAAGAATAAGAGAGAAATCTTATAAAGAGATGAGCACTGAATTTCCATGGCTTATCCACTATCACCAGCTGCATGCTCTTTTGCTTTGTAGTTATGGCTAATTATAAGCTATATATTAGGTGAATATTTGTTTTGGTTTGATAATTAATTACAAGAACCATAAAATTTTGGGTTGCTTTCGAGGCATTATTGAACAAGTTGCGGTCAGCAAACCTGCAAGGAAAAGTCCACGATTTAATATAATAGGTATAATTTACAGGGATGGCTTGCCTCCGAATAGGTTGAGATTGTCCGATTTCTTTCTCCATGAAAGTGGAGACAGGACTTATCTCGTAAGATTCGTTATTATAATTATAAAAATATATCTTATATAATTATTTAATTATCTTTATCTTTATAATATTTATGTATTGTGATTTTTATAAAAATAATAAAGTGAAAAGTATAGTTTTATTTTATTAATTATATAATATTTTTAAATAATTTTTAATATTTTATTAAAAAATATTGTATAATATTTTTAATATATTCGGCGTATTAATATTTTAATTATGTTTGATTGATATTTTGTATACTTAAATTTTATTAATATTTTCTAAATAAATTTGTTCTTATTTTTAGTTATTATTTATGAATATTATAAATATATATAAATTTAATATTATAAAATTCAAACGGAGAATAAGGCTATCAGTGGAAATGAAAATGAGAATTAAATTATCCTTGCATGTGAGACAAGGATAAGAATGGAAATTTCCTACTAAGGTGTAGATGGGATGAGAATAGCTCTCTCGCTCCGCTCCATTGTTATTCCTAATCATTTATCAATTATAATTGATAGGATAAAATACTATTTCATTTATAATATTTGATCCAATTAACTAATTCGGCTATCTAATTAATTAAACTCTCAATTTTGATTTCGTGAAACTATTTAATAATTTTATCTATTCTTTTCATCTTATCTGTTGAAAATAAATTAAAAAGAATAAAAAAGAATTATTTCCAAAATATCCTCATATAAACTCAAAAATCTATCATCAATAATTCTCTCTCTCATATATATATAAACCCAGTATTTTTTTTCACCACAATTTGTAAGCTCTTTCTTCCATCATCATATAACCACCACCACCACCACCAATTGCAGGGGCATTTACATATCTGTTTTTTTCCTTTTTTTTTCATTCCTTTAAAAATTTTGGGTAAATTACAATTTCTTTTGCTTTGTTTTTCCATTTTTTCATTTTTTTTTTCCATTCCGCTGATCTTTGCTTTTCCAGATTTTCGTGTGCTTTGTTTTTTCCATTTTTCAAATTTACTTTAATTTTCGTTTGCTTTGTTATATATGATTTTAATTTAATTAAATTAGTAATTTGAATTTGTCCAATTTGCATTTTTTTTAAATTAGCACAATTAAAACTTTGGCTGGGATGTAAAATTTAAGTTTAGTTGAAGTTGAAAATTTAAGTTTAAGGAAGGGATGTTTTAACCTTTTTATAAGACTTTAATCGTGAAAATGGATGAAAGAAATAAATAATATGAAGTAATTAAAACTGAGATTAACTAATTTTTCAAGAAAATAAACGAATTAATTAATTAAGTCAAATAAATAGTATTTAGCATAATAATGATATTTGAATCTAATTGCTAAAAGAATATATTTCCTTGGGTCCATAATATATTACAATTAAATTTCGACACACGGATTAAAAATGTCATTTTAAATTGTCATAATTTTAAGATTAAAAAAATAAAATATTTTTTTTTTTATTTTGATGCGGGGAAGTAAAAAACAATTAATACAAATGTTTGATGGACAAAGAAAGGAGGATGAAATTGAAAAAAAAAATTGAATTCCTAAAACAATAATTATTTTGAAAAAATATTCTCTAAAATGACAGTTATTATGAAACAAAGAGTAGTTTATTTGCATTATAATAATAATGTTTGACTCAAGTAACCTAATGATTAAGGAATTGTTTGATTGGTCGATTAAACATCATTAATTGCTGATTGCTAATATATGTGCCGCTAATTAAAAAAATTTATATTGTTTGATTGGCGATTTAAGAACTCCGATTATGGTAAAATTTATTTTCAATTAATAAATCTCAATTATAAATTATTTATAACGATTTACAATTTAATAATTATACTTTTACACTAATTATATATTTAACCATTGCTATATCAAGTAACCTTTAAATTCGTTAGACATAACTAGAAGTTTGACAAAACTAGCAGGGAAATCTTTTGCCTGTACCACAAGTTGATGTATTGTGATAGATAGGTCTCATAATTTAATAATTGTTTATATTATACTGATCATCTTAATTTTTTTGTTTATTATTTTTTACCCTTAATATTTGAAATCTATTTTTGCCCCTCCATATCAAATCAATTATTGGAAATTTAAATGTAGTTAGTTGAGGAGATTGATAATTTACTCTCAATATTACTAATCTTGTCTAATAATAGATAGATTGCGCATGAACTGAGTTGCAGTCCCCACCTAAGTTCAAGTAATATTTAAAATTAGCTTTCGGACTAGAAGGAATTCGAATTTCAATTGCTGCAAAATTTATTTAAAAAAAAAAAAAAATGGGGTGTACATGAAGTGTTCAAAATTAATGATAGAGGCTGCCAGGACTGACCCATACATGCTTAACCTACTTGAACCCCTCACATGAATTCGGTAAATAAATAATGAAATTTAAGTCACCTGTAGCTGATTATAGGAGAAGTCAGATAAATATTTGGCATTGTCCCAGAAGTAAAAGCCATCGGTTCCAAGTTTACGCATTCCAAAAACTGAAAACAGGTCTATTCCGAACAAACGAGGCAATAGAACTTGCCACCGAAATGACTCTGATCTATGATCTTAGACCATACTGCTAATCACCTGGATGTACCCTTAGACAATCATTTTCATATTTAATATTACTTTACATTGTAATATAAATAATAAAACATTAAAAAGTACATAAAAAAAACATAGGAATATAACACAAATATATTATTTTTTTTACTTTTTTTTTTCAATTTTATGATTATTTTTTTTATTTTTACTGTTTTTTATATATGTTTAGTATATATTTAATATATGTCATATTTTTTAAAAAATATTTTTAAATATAATATTTTTGAAAAAATATTCTCAAGTATGTAGTATTTTTGAAAAAAAAAATTTTAAAAGTAAAAATAATTATTTTTAGGTATTTTTGAAAATTTTCAAAAATATGTTTTTTTCATTTTTTTTATTTGTCGTTTTAAAAATTTATTTATTTTTATTTTTAATTATCATTTTAAATTTTCAAAATAATATTTATCCATTTTTTCTTATTTTATTCTTATAGAATTTAGTTAGAATATAATAACTTAATTTAAAAAAATATTAAAAATATAAAATTAAATAAATTATTTTAAATTTAATTAATAAATATTTTAATATGTGTTTTATTTGATTCATTAAAAAAAAAAAAAAAAAAAAAAAAAAAAAAAAAAAAAAAAGGTGTGTGTATCTATTAAAATTCAAAGCTAATAATTCTAAAGTCCTGTAAGGCTTGTTCATGACTTGTTCACTCTTCGTTGCTATTGATGCGGCAGCCCAAATTTTGATATTAATTGGGCTTATTAAGATATAATTGGGCCTAGCTCATTACCCAAAAATCTCAGGTCTAATGGGTCTGTCTGGCCCAAAACCCGATAGAATAATTTCAAGATTTGCCGCCAATCACACTTCTCTCTCGAGGGTTTCTTCGCATTCTCCTCTTTCTCCCCCAAAAAATCAAATCCAAACAAAACACAGAATTTAGTTCAAAATCCTGGAAATGACCTCTACAAATCCTCTCCATATCTCCGAAGACGACGATGTATTCTCAATTTCACTTCTTTTCATGTTTGTTATATCTTCACCATTCACATTCATTTCCTTTCTCTAATTAACACAATCTCTATATACAGGAATTCGATTGGGAAGCAGCCGTCAGAGAAATTGATGTCGCTTGTGAAAGGGCCAACCATCCCTCTACTTCTTCACTACCCAACAATAATAAGATTATGAAAAAGCAATCTACCCTTGATAGGTTTATTGGGAAAGGTGCGGGTCTTGGGTTTCGGCCTCAGAATCAGATGGTTGATGATTTGAATCAGCAAATTGGGATTGAGAGTGATTATGTGGGCGTTAGCAGTGTTCAGATTGATGCTGTGGCAGCTAAAACTTGGATATACCCAGGTCATATTATCAGTTTATTTCTTTATAATTTTTTTTTTTTATTTTCAATTTTAAATGTGTGGTTCCGGGTTCTGAGCTAGTGAAGGAGTGGAATTTTGAAGAAAGGATTCACTTTCGGTATTTTCTTTTAGAATTGAAGCCTTTATTCATTTAATTATTGTCATTTTTGGTGAATGATTGTTTAGCTCCGCTGGAATTGTTTAAAGCTGAATGAGTTCTACCATTCCTTGCTTAGTGAAATATTATGGTTGTTATTGCCTTGGCAAGTAATGGATGAATTGGGGATTTAGCAATCACTGTGATTGTTATTTCTGCATAAACAATCTCTTTAAATGTAATAAAATTCAACATAAATTTTGAATATCAATCTCTTTTTAGCTTTATGTTTAATGAAATTCCCTGGTGGTAAACAGTAAGAATGGTTTGGGGATGGGTATTGAATTAATTCTTATATTTCTGGAAAGATTAGGAAAAGAAATATTAAAGCATTAATATTTTGCCTTATTAGATTTGCGCATTTTCATTATTTTGTGAATGATTGTGCTTGTGTAGTTTGTGCCTGTAGGATATTTTTGAATTTGCATTGATTTTGATATCGCAAACTGAAAATTGTGATTTTTTATGGATGTAGATTTGCCTCTTTTTCTGTTCACTTGAAAGAACAGTTATTTTAAATGCAACAGCAATAGACTTATCCATCTTCACTCCTCTTTGTATTCCTATGTTGCAGTTAATGTTCCACTTCGTGATTATCAATTGGCTATGACTAAGACAGCATTATTTTCAAATACATTGGTGGCGTTGCCAACAGGGCTTGGAAAGACACTTATTGCAGCAGTTGTTATGTATAACTATTTTAGATGGTTTCCAGAAGGTTAGATGGCAATACCACATATATACTCCTAACTTCATTGTTTTGCAGGCTGTATTATTCTGTTGTGCTTCATTAAACATTGCACCTTATACATGTTGTTTCTCTAATTAGATCATACAATCACATTTTGATAGATCGTGGTTTCATCTCAAATCTAGATTGTAGCTCTTGAGGAGAATGAAAGGAGAAAAAGGATACGAAATGCTAGAAAGCAACTCTAGTTATAACCATCTTTAGCAATTTTCTTTCTTCTGGAACCTAGTTGAGGGTAGTGGAGGGAAAAGGATCTCTTACAAAAGAATAATATAAGGAGGTAGTCAAACAAGTTAACCTACAATTAGTTAGTGTTCAATAGTTTGAGCTTAACATTTCAAAATTGATAGCTAAAATGCTATCATTATTTCTTCATTTCCAAACATTTTCTTTCTTGAGAAGTCTTGAATTTCAATCCTTATAGGTACTCTAGTATGAATCTATAGGAGGCATGAACTTTATTATTGTCAGTTAATTACATTTTGAAGCCAGTTACAAAGTTAATAAAATTGAACCCAAAAATTTTACTCAGAAAACTTGTATTTTCAACTATGTTTCAAAATGTCCTTGCTCATGATCCTGAATAAAGCATAGATAGTTAATTGAATATCAAATTTGTATTTTATTGTTTACTTGCTTGTTTTGATTTGTCTTTATAGTTGAGATTAAAGAATTGATTTTGATACAGTTTTGCATCAGTCTGACTATTATTGTTCCTTGCTTTGTGGTGTGCTCAATTTTGATACATATGTCTGGTCTTTCCATTGCAGGGAAAATAGTCTTTGCTGCTCCATCTCGACCACTCGTAATGCAACAAATTGAGGCATGCCATAATGTTGTTGGAATACCACAAGTAAGATGCTATTTTTTGCTTATCAAAAGAATGATTTCTCTCGCATTAGTTCTGATTGGGAGCTTTACTTTATCACAATTATTTAAAAACTGATTGCAGGAATGGACAACTGATATGACAGGTCAGCTAAGTCCAGCAAAAAGGGCATGCTTTTGGAAAACTAAACGAGTGTTCTTTGTCACTCCACAAGTTCTGGAGAAGGATATTCAATCTGGTAATGCTCTAAGTTTTAAATCCCTAACAAAAGCAAAAGGGTTGCGCTTTATTATATTTTATGTGGATCTGAAATGATTTTTGCATGTGGAGACTTAAATTTTATGTCTTTCACTTATGTGCAAAATATTCTTCAGTTGTGTTCCACCACTAAATTTTGTCCATGGAGCAACCTATTGCAGGCACATGTTTGGTAAGATACTTGGTATGTTTGGTTATTGATGAGGCTCATCATGCCCTAGGAAATTATTCTTACTGTGTGGCAGTTCGTGAGGTTTGTTTCTGTTTACCTTCAAGTTCTTGGTTGTCCTATTAGCAGAAATATCAACTGGTTGAGATGCTAATGATTTTCATTCCCCCAATTTGTAGTTGATGGCAGTACCAGTGCAGCTCAGAATTTTAGCTTTGACTGCAACACCAGGATGTAAGTTACATTCATTTTACTTTGGTTCAAGAGAAAGCTATTCTGTATTGTTTGAAATCGTTGTGTTAAATCTGTTTGTTCAGCAAAGCAACAGGCCATCCAAAATATTATTGATACCTTGCATATATCAACACTTGAATATCGAAATGAAGATGACCCTGATGTCAGCCCATATGTTCACAACAGAAAGATTGAATTGATTGAGGTATTTACTATTTCATACATTCCAAATTTACTCTTAATATAAGTGTATTAACAAAGTTAATATTATTCCTTGCTATATTACCAGGTTGCACTGGGAAAAGATGCTGTTGATATAAATAAACAACTATTGGAGGTGATACGTCCATATGTTGCTAGGCTTTCTGGAATTGGACTTCTCCAAAATAGAGACTATAGAACTGTATGATTCTCTAAGTTATAAATTCCTTCAACTTTCATCACAAAATTAGCTGCAATGGATTTATTTGTCTACTTTGCTTCATCATTCCATTGGTTTTTTTGCCATAAAATGTTCCTATGAATGTACTTGTTAAATAATATTGTCATATCTTATTACAATTGCTTGATATCAGACAGAAAATTTCTATGAAATACATTTTCACTTTCCCTACATGATGATTATTCTGACAACTTTTGTTGCTTTATGCTTATCTTGTGATATTTTGCTTCAATGTTCCATTGGTTTTTTTTTTTATATAAAAAAAAAAGATGGAAGCTTTCATTAAATAAATGCTGGTATAGATACAAGAGCAAATAAGCTGCTGTTACTGGAGGCTCTTAGCAACTTATTTGGGCCAGAGAACTAAAACAGAATTGATCTCTAACCAAGGCTTCCTTGGCTATTATATGTTCCATTCATTTTTGTGCCATAAAATGTTTCTATGAATGTACTTGTTAAATAATATTGTCATATCTTATTACGATTGCTCAATAATCAGAAAAGTTCTATGAAATACATTTCACTATACCTACAAGACAATTTTTCTGGCAACTTTTGTTGCTTTCAAATTGCCTTTGGGATGCTTATATTTGTTATCTCATATGGCTTTTATCCAACATCTGCTATTTTCTCATGTAAACCATCATATTCTGTCTGGGTTCCTTACTTTTCATAATGATATGACAGTTTAGTCCTCCTGATTTACTTAATTCAAGGGATAAATTTCGCCAAGCACCTCCACCAGAACTTCCCCAGAATAAGTATGGAGAAATTGAAGCTTATTTTGCAGGTCTTATTACTCTTTATCACATTCGTAAGCTACTTTCAAGTCATGGAATAAGGCCAGCATATGAGATGCTTGAAGAAAAGCTGAAACAAGGGTATATTCTTGTGCATTCTCCACTTCAGTATTGTTTTGATCAATTAAGCAAAGATGTTACAGGATTTATTTGACTTCTACTTATTAAGTTGTTGCATGTGAAATGCCATTGAATTAAACTCTTTCCCTGCAGGATCTTAGCAATCTAGTTAATGGTAGCCCTTCCACTGAAATGTGGGCTAAAATTTCATTTGCTACCAAATGGGCTAAAATAGTCTTTTGATTGAAGCACCAAAGTTTGGTGTTGAGTGGAGGCTAAATTTATTTTCTTACACCGGTCAAAATAAGTTGAATAAATTTTGACCTGCAAGCAAAAGATGTTTTAGATGAAAATTGCAAAAATCTAATTTTTTGCTAAAGAAAACCTAGACCCTCTATTGATTAATTCTAGAGTTTGCTATATGGTAAGTTGATAACAACAAATTGACAATGAAATTATATTTGTTCAAATTAATTTTGCTGCACGTGGCTTGAGTTTAACAATTGAAATCATCTTTTCTGTGTTATCTATTTGGTTTTGAAGGTCAAATTTTCCTTTTAGTTACCGCTTACCAACATGATCTGAAGCCATACTAACTTGATTGCTGCAGGCCATTTGCAAGATTGATGACTAGAAATGAAGACATTAGAAAAGTAAAGCTTTCAATGCAGCAAAGCTTGTCTCATGGTGTACGTAGTCCCAAATTGTCAAAAATGTTGGAAGTACTGGTGGACCATTTCAGTGAGTGGCATGTCATCTTTCTTTTACATCAAAGAATGGTGGTCTTAATCTGCACAACGAATTAAATTTTTTTGCCCTTCAGGTGTAATTTTAACCATGGTAGCTTTCATAGAGTACAAGGAAGACTTGAACTTTGAGTTTTTTGACTTAGGTTAGGGGTGTCAGGCCTGATTGGGTAAATTTATGTTTTAGAGTATTTAGTGGAAAATAGAAATCAGTGTTAAGGTCCAAACAGGGTTAAAGGGATTGATTGTAGGTGGTTGTTTGTTGGCTGAATTTTGCAAGTACTCTGTAAATAGTCTCATCTACATATGAAAGAAAAGCTTCTCTCAAGTCCAGGGACAAGATTGTTATCCCAATTGCAAGCAATCTTCAAACCTTCAGAAAAAAACATATTTTGAAGTGATATTCAACCGAGTTGAAAACATTGTGTCAATCCTAAGTGGGATTGGACTTCTGCACGAGAAATTCAAACTAACATTTTGACTTGGAAATACCACTAGTAAAGATTAAGAAAATAAATTTAGACCCAATTTTTGCCCTTGTTAACTGGCTTTAAACCTAGAAAAGGCTCTTGACTTTTAGAATATCAGGCTTAAATACTGAACCAGATGCCAACACAAGGCTCTATGATGATGTAATTTACTCTTTTATGCCTGAAATATGCTCCAGATTGTATCTATAATATAATTGTAATCCTATTTGATCTTTAATCTTGCTTTTTCTTGAGTTTATTTTTGGCTGGAACTTGCTTCACTGATGTGTGGAAAATGTTTATGCTTTAATACTAAACATTGACCAAATGAGGTCATAAATCAAAATGCTAGTCATCAGATCATTTGACATTTCATATTTGATCAGACTTGAAGTTTTGTTATCTGCTGGTGAATGTAATAACTAAACATGTGGTTGCAGAAACAAAGGACCCACAGAACTCAAGGGTGATAATTTTCTCCAATTTTAGAGGAAGTGTAAGGTAGGAAATTATTTTTCCGAGTTCATTTCATTATAAGCTTTATCTGTACTTGCTAGAAAAATTGTATTTGTATGATTATGGTGCCATTCAGGGATATAATGAATGCACTAACAAACATTGGGGATCTGGTTAAAGCAACAGAGTTCATTGGCCAAAGCTCAGGTTTGCCAGTTCCGTTCTTTAACTTTCTGTTTGCCGTTGATTGCCATTTATTTTCCTCCTTTCTATTCTAGAAGTTTGGAGGGCATTGTTGTTCAATTTTTTTTTTCTGGAATCTTTTTAACAGTAGTGAAGACTAATGTTGTGATGAATTTCTATTTTATTTTTTTTATTTTTTTTACAGGGAAAGCATTGAAAGGCCAGTCCCAAAAAGTTCAGCAGGCTGTTTTGGAGGTACTTACATTATTCTTCATTGTTTTCTGGGCTCCTAGCATTCACTTACCTCATTTTCCAACAGAAATTTCGAGCTGGCAAATACAATGTTATTGTTGCCACATCAATCGGTGAAGAAGGCCTGGATATCATGGAAGTTGATCTCGTAATATGTTTTGATGCTAATGTGTCACCACTAAGAATGATTCAGCGCATGGGGAGAACTGGAAGGAAGAACAATGGACGAGTTGATATCCTTTTTTTCTATTTGGTTAGTTTATTTTATGAATTAGGTTGTGGATGAGATCACCTTATTCCATTCCCTGAATACTCTCAAGTGATTTTTATAATTTCTTAATTGCTTATTGTTTATCCAAGTTGTACCTTGACAAGGGTGTACTAGTTTTAGCTTGTGAAGGATCTGAGTTGAAGGGTTATATGCGGAAACAAGCAAACAGCAGGGTCATTAGGAAACACATGCATAATGGGGGGATAAATAGCTTCAACTTCCATCCTAGCCCAAGAATGGTGAGATCTTTAAGAAGTTGTCTGCTCATCTCTCTCTTTGTTAATGTTGTTGTATTCTTGATCTATAGTATTTTTTTATGCCAGATTCCCCATATTTTTAAACCAGAAGTCCAATTCGTTAAGCTATCAATTGAACAATACATTCCTCGTGGAAAGAAAGTGAAAGATGATAACGCAATCCAGACGCATTGTTTTAGTGCCAAATTAAATGTTGCAGAGATGGCTTTATTTGCCAAGTACTTCAAGTTCACCAGTGAAAAATCTTGGAGGCCGTCTCTTATTGCCTTCCCTCATTTCCAGGCATTTCCGACAAGGGTGCATAAAGTAAAGCATTCTTATAGAACAGAAATGCTGATTGATACAATGCAATATTTGCAAAATCTGTCCTATTCTAGGGGGAACGGAGCTTTCCTTATTGAGGTTTGCTTGCAACTTCAATGCTAGGCATTTTTCAACCATAATATATTATATTTGCTTACAAGTTGTGCACTGGATGCAGGATGAATTCTCTTCAGATAAGTGCTTGGGAGTTGACACTGTTGAAAACGAGGACAATGATAAAGAAGGTATTGTAATCTTATACAGCTGAAAATATTTGTCAATAAGAAATATTTTCCATGGATTTTAAAATAGTATATATTAAAGCAATAATGAGAAAATGAAATAATAAATTCTACTAGGTAGTTCTAAACTAAGAATCTAAATAGTCATGTGAATTTACTTCTCTCACTTTAAGTCAATTTTTGCATGAAGCATACTAATTCAGCAATGCTTGCTTACTTATTAATGGTCATGTTGTTCATTTGAAACAGAAAAGAAAAGAAACACTTAGCATTCAAATATGTATTATGTGCGCCCACACTTCTGTTTATGTTTATGCCCTTTTCTACAGATGTATAGGTATTCAAATTCCCCACTCCAAAGTTTTGCGATTGTCTTATTAAAATTGAAACTTACAAACATAATTTTTCAAATTACATAAAAGATTTTAACATTAAAAAAAGCTGGAGAAGCATTTAGGCTTGAAGGGAGTTTCTCGTTTTTAAGTTTCCTGATACAAAGTTTCCAAATTAATAGATATTGTTCTTTCATGTTTCTCATATTCAGAATTTACCCCTATGAAATTTGTTCTTAGATATTTTTCTTATTTTTTGACTTTTTTATTTCCTTTTATCAAGTCTTGCAGCTGTACATCCGACGCATGGAAATTTACCAATATTTACAAAAGTTATAATTCTCAATTTATTTTTTTTTTGTAAGGAAATTCATGATGACATTTAGTATCTACATGTCATGCTATGCTGCACATATGCAAGTTAATTTAGTGTGCTTTTAACTTCTTAAAACTGCTGTTGCAGATCCACTAATTTGGTATGATTCTTCTAGTACGAAGTCAGAGAAACAAGTAACAGATTCTGAAGTATCGCCAATGAAGACCAAGGGGCATCGTGTGCTGGATTTCCATGAAGAAAGTCCTCCAGCTCATTCCTATCTTTTTGGTTCAGACTTTGTGTCTGTAGATGCTCTTGGAAAGATCATTATTTTGTCTGTCCCTGTACTTCCATTAAAAGAGACATCAAATTCTAATTGTACTAGTGCTAGCACTACAGTGCTGGTAAATTGCTTGAAGCAAAATTTTTGCCGTTTGAAGACTCCAGGTAAAGATTACGAGGAATTTACCACGGAAGGAAAGTCTAGTCCAGACCTAATAACATCTCAGGCACGATGTGGAACAAGTATGTGTCTGGCAATTTCTAAGTCTAATATCCAGCAAGAGAAAACACTGGATCATGTTGAAACAGCTCTTGAGACTCCAGCATTGAAGACTCTTTCAAATGAAGGAGATTGTGCTGATGAAGCACTTGCTTGCTTGGAAATCAAAGTGTCATCTTCACAGACTGATGAATACAATAACAATACTGAACTGAGCCCCAGGCTAACTAATATGATCCAAAGTGGTATCGTTCCGGAGTCTCCAATCAATGTTGGTCAGTTTCTATATATATTGAAGATCGAAAATTTTGCTTAGCTTAACTATTGCATTGGATTAATTAATTTGTGCCAGAGAATTTTCAGGATTATTGAATGGTAAAGGAAATAATGAGTGTTTTTCTGTTCAGATGTTTCACCCAAAAAATTGGATGCTGAACTGCTGCCAAAGTCTCCAAGTCCAAGCAAAAATGAAACTCCTGTCAATACTAGTGGCTGTAAAAGAAATGTCCCAGCTTCTTCGATTAATGATGAAGTTCAAACTCCTATACTTAAGGAGAATGGTGTTGCCAGAATAAGTGGATGCACCTCAATTTCCCTGGTTGCTCAGGAAACCAATACTCCCTTGGCAAATCTCACCAAAAGTAGTTGTAGCGAAGATTGGCTTTTGAGTTCTGGAGACAAGTCAGGAAAGGTTGGACAAGTACGGAAGTTCAAAAGATTGCGGAAAATAGGAGATATTGAGAGAAATGGGAATCCAGATGGCAACAAAGAAAAACCATTAGCCCCTATATCAAACCTTCATAGATCTTTTTCAGATATCAATCCTAACAAAATTAAGCATGGTAAAGTTAACTTAAATCTATGTATAGTAGTCAATTCTCACTGAAAAACTTTTTCCCTCACTGAGCAGTTTCATCATTATTTCTGCTTGAATGGAAGCCTGCTTGCAATACATGTGGACAGCAGGCCATATGTTTGGGAATCAAATTTCATACTATTGTCAGTAAATTCAGTACTCTTGTGTGCAGGTAAAAGTCAGCAAATTGGCAATGTCAAGGCCTTCATTGAGGAGGAAGCCGAGTAAGTCATGTTTGGATAATCAGTTGCATGCTGACCAATATTATTTTTTATTGGTTTTCCTGTTATCAACTTGTATTTTCTGAATAATATGATATGGGCATTCTGCTATAGAAACAACTGTATAGAAAAAAAATTGTTCCCTGAAACTTATAAGACAGTTATGATTTTACAATTTCTTTCATTCTTACTTTTCTGCATTTCTGGCATGCTAAGGGTTTCTTCTGAAGCTGAAATGTCTGAGGATGAGGAAGATGGCCAAGGAAACAGTTCATATGATGATAGTTTTATAGATGACAGGACAAACCCTACAGCAACAAGCACTCAGGCTGAAACTAGTAGAGTTGACATGATGGCAGTTTACAGGTCTCTTTCTTTCTATCATCATATATCATGCTCAGGAATAGAAATAGTTTGCCAACTTTATGATTACTTGCTGCTGCGGTGAGTCAGAATTTCAGATGTCACGTAAAATAGTTCATGATGCCAATAAATATATGTCCATTTTCTGAACGAGCCATTGCTTTTCTCAATGTTAAAAATATTTACCTTCATTTATTTCATACTTGACTTCTAGTATTAGGAGAATAAATTGCTGCCTGTAAGATTAAATATTTTGTCTGGTGCAGTTAATGACCAAATTTTGCACTTGAATTGAGACCAGAGACAGGAATGGGTTATCATTAGACAATCTATACACTGGAGGGGTATGGGCATGTCAATTATGCTTGATTTGGACTTTTTTTTGCTGTTAGATAAAACTCTTTGCTGTTCAACTATACAATCTTCTTTCCTAACACTCGTTCTTTTTCTGTGAATATCTTCACTTATTTCCTCATAAGTGAATCATGAATGTTCTCCAGAAAGTTTGGTCTCTGCATGACATTAAAGTGCCTTCCTCAAATCATTATCATTCTCTCCTCCAAAGTCATTGTTTGGTCAAATAACCATGTGTTTTTTTTAGTCATTTCTGGGCTTTGAGTTGCAATGAAGCTGCTGAATATATAACCTAATTAATTTCATGCAACAGGCGTTCTTTGCTCAGCCAATCACCAATGGAGAGGGAATCAAATGCTTATATCAATGTTTCTCCTGATTGTGGGACTTCCATGAGCAGAATGATTGAAACCAAAAGCTCCTTAGTCAAGACATTATCTTCTTTCCGGCCCCCCCAAATAGATTCTTTAAATAAGTCTGCTGGGCAAGATTCAGATTCCTTTCAGGTAAACTCAGAGAGAATGTCAGCAGCAAAGCCTTATATAACCACTGATTTTCTGAAGGAAAATGAGACAAAGCTGGATAGCAGGAAAAGAAAATTGAGTTTTTGTCTGTCTGGATCTATTCCTGCAATCAATCTAGAGCAAGAATTCTTTTTGCAAATGGATGCTCCCACAAAAGAATCATTCCAGCAGGGTCCATCCGAAACATTTGATGCCAATGGGGAAATGTTTCATGATGATCAATTCTTTGCGAGTCTTGATCTTGACGCTGTGGAGGCACAGGCTACCATGCTTCTCAAAAACAGATCTGAGTTATCAGTACAGAAGCAGGATGTAGTTCCGAAATCCAACGTACAAAATTTTGACCTTCAGAGTTCTCCATCATTCGATCTTGGGATTTGGTAATGCAGATGGCAAATCTCTTTAGTTCCTTTACTTTTGAAGAATTGTTACAAGCAAATTTATGTAGTTATGCACTGGATTTTGAGATTTGTTGTAACATTTTCTTGTTAGAGGCAATAGGATAGATACATTAATGCTAAGCAAATGTAATTTATATTGTAAATTATGTGATAGTTCAAAACAAGAGAAGATTATGTAAAGCTCCCTCTATAGGAGGAAAGACTGACGTCCATTGTACATGAACACTATACTAGAAATAACATGTTCATAAAAACATTTTGATGCAACAAAGCAACAACTCAGTAGGGGTGAAATGAACCGAGCTGTTTATGGGCGATTTGGTGCTCTGCTCTATAAAAGTCTGTTCACGTTCGGTTTATTTTATAAATGAGCTAACTTGAGTTTTATTTCAAGGTTTGATGAATACACCGAACTGAAATTGAGCAAAACTAAATTCAACTCGATTAAACTCATAAATAACTTATAAGTTTGTGAAAATATTCACTATCAACTTGATTAATAAGTTAGAAAACAATTTAATTATTATTAGCCTAAAAATTTCGGTACTCTAAAAAATATTTTGCCACTCCTATAATTTTTTTATAATTTAATTAAATATACATATTCTTAATTTTCTTATATACGCAACTCTTAAATAAATACTATATAATAATTATTATATTTATGTAATACTAATAGAGTTTTAAATTAAAATTTTATTAGTATTAATATAATCTAATAATCGAATATTTAAAAATATATTTTTTATTAATTAAAATTTTTAAGATACAAGTAATACTCAATTTTATAATTGAATTTTTTTTTATTAATGGGATATTTTTACTTTTATGTTATTTTTACATATTTTTTGCTATAATTATTTTATTAGAAATGAATATTTAACCATAAATAAGCTATAAATAAGTTTCAAATAAGTCGAATTTGAGCTCAAACCCAACTCAATTATAATTTAATGAGTTGAGTTTGAGTCTAACTCGATTATAATTTACAAACAAATCTTTCTCGATTTGAAGCTTGAGCTTGAACTTAAGTTCTGGGCTCGGCTCAATTGCAACCCTACAACTCTGGATTGCTAGTGATGGAGTTTTCTCAAGTTTTAGTACACAAAAAAATGTATGATTTAAAATTTACACTTATAAGATATTTTATTAAAAATATATAAAATTATACCAAATATAATTATGTTACATTTGAATGTATGAATTTAAATTTGAAATTTAGATTTCAAATATCATAGATTTTAAATATGTAAATTTATAAATTCATTGGTAGAATGCAAGGAATTTGAAATTTTAGATTTAAAATTTATTGTTTGGATAACTATTAAATTTAAAAAATATAATAATTCAAAACTATGTAAAAATATAATAATTCAAAACTATGTAATAAAATAATTATTATATCTTTTATTAAGCTTGATATTATCCATAACTTTTGGTTAATTATATTTTAAATTTGATATTATAACATAATCTTTGAGTAATCATACTCTATAAAAAAACACCATAAAAAAAAAAATAGTAACTGGCTTTTGAAATTATAATTAAAATAATTAGTAATATTAATAATAATTCAGAAAAACAGAATTGTTCATTAGTTGTTTAGAACTAAACACAAATTAGCACATACACATGCAACAATACAACTAATTTTTAAAAATAATATGAAATTGTAATTTTTTCTAACTTAAAACTCACATTGTCCTTGTTAGGTATTAAAATTAAGCTTTTTTATTAGTATTCTAGGTGTCATTTTGTATTTAATTAAGATAGTTTCTGTTTAAATTAGTTTAATTTTGGTATAGTTTTGAATTTTAATTTCAAATTAAAATTTAGTAAAATTTTGGTAGATTTAATAAGATTTAGATTTGATTTTGAATAATATTTGATTTGATTTGATTTGTTTAGATTATTGATTATGATTTTATTTTGAATAAAGATTTCTAATTGATTTGATATTGTTTTGAAATTTTAAAAATTGAAATTTTGGATTTTCAGTTTGGAACTAATTTTCAGGGGATGAAATACTGGGTACCGATATTTGGAGACACTACCCGGTATTTGGAGAGAAGGAACCGGTATTTGAAAAGTAAGTGGAACTCGAGGGACAGTAGAGAATACCGGGTACCGGTATTTCACCATGTACAATCGGTATTTCACTGAACAACCGGTATCTCGTCTCATTGCATGAAATACAGGTACCCGGTATTCTGAGCTCTGCAACCGGTATTTTATGTCTTTACTCGGTATTTGGCACTGCCTTCAGAAATGAAGTCTATAAAAATGCTATCAAGGCTTGAGAAAAGAGGGAGATCACACTTGGAAGCTAAGGAGATTTAAAGGAGGCTAGAGAAAAGAATTTTTGGAGTTTCAAAACCTTCAATCAATCAAAGAGATCATCAAATAAAGTTTTTATTTTCTCTACTTGTTATTTCTTTATTAATTTTATTATGAACATGTTTAATTTATTGATTAGTTTATCTTTTCTTTATTTAATCATGTTGAACTAAATCCTTTTTCTAGGATTTAGATGAAGTTAATTGAATAATAAAGGTTGATGACAATGATTTATGATTTTAATTATT
>CANXYC011928792.1:0-28166 GCA_948193065.1 Aleurites moluccanus | reverse complement strand
TTATAGCTAAGACATAAATTAACAATTTTCATATTTTACACTTTACTCAATTGTGTCTTTAAGAGCAAGTAAGGGTCAACACTGAATTCTGCTACAGTTCAAAATAAAAGGTTCTGAAATTTTCAAACTTCTCATTTAAATCTTTAAAATTCTCCAAACATAAAATCAACAAATACACTTCAAAATGGCAAATATTACAATGGAGAACTATTAGGTCTAATAAACCCTCTATCCAATAGCTCCTTTAACTATATTTTCAATTCCTTCAGTTCTACTGGAGCCATTCTGTATGGTGGAATGGATATCGGGCCTGTGTCTGCATGCACCTCTATTTCAAACTCTATCTCCCTATCTGGGGGCAATCCTGGCAACTCCTCAGGAAATACATCAGAGAAATCCTGAACCACCGGTATCTGATCCAATCGTACAGAGGACCTATGTACATCCATTACATGAGCTAAATAGGCTGAACAGCCTCTCCCTCTCAATCTCTGAGCCTGGATAGCAAATATCAGATTAACTTGGAACTTTCGAATCTCACCCTGAAACTCAAACTCCGGCTGCCCTTCAAGATGGAATCTAATCCTCTTACGATAACAATCTATCACTGCTCGATGTCTAGACAACCAATCCATACCCAGTATCACATCCAACTCAAGCACAGGCAACTCAATCAAGTCAACACACATAATATGGTCATCAATCTCAACAATGCAATCAGGATAGAAATGATCGACATCCACACAATCTCCCATAGGAGTAGCAACGGACAATAGAACATCTAGTAACCTCCTCTCCTTATTCAATTTGGGTATAAAATGTGGTGACACAAAAGAGTGAGTTGCACCACCAGAATAGTACCTGTGACAACATTATCTGATCGCTGGGCATCTTGAGTGTTGACCGTGAATACTCTGCCCTGGCTCCTGCCAGCTGGAGCCTGACTGCCACTAGGAGCTTGACCTCCCCTAACTCTGCCTCTGGCTGCAGTCTCTCTACCCAAATTCTGGTTGGTCTGAACCACTGGCTAAGATACTGTGACTGATCAATGGACAAGTGTTCATATAATGGCCCTACTGGCCACACCTCAAACATGCACCTATCCGCCTCCAGCACTCCCCTCCGTGTCTGCGACCACAATACACATAAGCTGATATACCAGAAGTCTGAGTAACTGGACTCGAAGAACCCTGAGAATATGCAGGCGCTGACTGAACCACTGGCTAACCCCTACTATGTAGTCTCCTCCTCTGACTACTACCCGTAGATCTCTGCTCAAATCTAGGTACTGGCTCTGCCTGGCTAGGATGGGAGCTGCTCTCCCCCCTCCTACTCTGTGATCCCGAGCCACTATTCTTATTCTGTTCTCTCTTGGCTCTCCCTATCTTATACTTTTCCTCCATCTGAGTAGCCTTGTCTATCACTATGATTAAAAAAGTAAACTCTGTGGCTAATAAGGCATTATGCAAGGCAGCATGCAATCCCCTCCTGAACCTGCTGATCAAATATGCCTCTATAGGTACTATGTGAGCAGTATATCTACTCAGCCGTATGAACTCCTCGACATACTCCTCTACATATCAGTCCCCTTGCTCTAGCTGCTCAAATCTCACCAGATTACGGGTCCTAACACCCTCAGTGATGAACTCGTCAATCAGACCCTGATGGAACTCTGCCCAGGTGGGTGGGTGCTCTCCATATAGCCTGGTCTCCATATACCTCGAAAACCACATCCAGGCCTTCCCCTTAAGTAACAAACCCACCAACTCTACTGATCTCAGCTCAGAACAAGGTAGTCTCCTAACTACCTTCTCCACCTCCTCCAGAAAATCAACATGATATGTACTTCTGTCCCCTCTAAACTCTGGTAAGTTTAGCTTCAAAAAGCTAAACATGGAGACTTCGCCCTCCTCTATCTCTCTCATGCCTCCCTGTGCAGCTGGCTCCCTCTGAGCCCCCACTGGCTGCACAGGAGTCGGTGCCACTACCTCAGGTACCACTGGTGGCTAAACTGCTGCAGGAGCAGGTAGTGGTTGTGCCTGCTGTCTCTCCCTCCTAATCTTTGCCATCTCCCTCCTCAGCTCCATCAAACCCCTCATCATCTCAACCCTCCAAGGATCATCTCCCCTCTCTGAGTCCTCTGATACACTAACCTCCCTCACTAGGGACTCATTAGAGGCAACCTCAACCTCCCTAGTGTCTCTGTCTCTGTTGTCAGACATGTTTGTAATCTATCGGGAAAAATAAAAATGGTCTCAAAATACAGTAAAAATGCAAAATAAAGATATATAACAGACGATAACAGTAATAAACTACAAAGGAAGTCCTATGCTATATGGTATACTTAATTTAACCCCATTCTGTAACTAATCACTATTCCTCTATAATATTATCACTATTCATCTGTTACCTAGATTCACATTCTGTAAACCTAGTACTCTGATACAACCTCTGTCATGACTGGGTTTCCTAGACCGCGACAGTCCTAGGGCGCAAGAAATACCAATGGCGACCGACACCCGTAGAACCCAATACCATACACACAATCTATAAACCTCAATATAATATCCATTTATTATAATTACCATCCATTATGTTATTCTGTTATTCATTCTGTTATCCTATCAATTATTCTGTCACCATTCTGCAATTGGTTGTCACAAGTATATATCATATATCATGCATCATATATAATCAATATTTACCATCAAAGACATATATATAAAATGTTCATCTCCTAGCTAACCTTTACATACCCATGGAGCAGCTAGATAATGAACATCAAAATAAATATACAAAATGTATCAAAACTATACATAATCAATCTGTAGCAGGAATCCACGGGAGACAGAAGACTGGATCCTGCAACCTACTCCTCTCCTGAAAGGGGTAAACAAACAAAAAGGTGAGTATGGATGATACTCAGAAAAATTTACATGCATCTCAATAAATAATAATAGGCGTAAATAAGCAATGGTATCAGTCAAAGGAAATGCAGTATATAGAATGGATATCATTGTACCGTAAAGCCAAAGTAATAATCAATAGACTCGATTACATATGGAAAGACAGATAATGGGATAGACTGTATGAAAAGAAATCATACAGTCTCCAGTCAATCAATATATAAGGACCATGTAGGTCATCAGTATCATCTAAGCATAAGGTTGATCAGGCCCTATGGCCAGGACCATAACCCCTCCTAGCTAGGGTTCAATACTACAATGTACACAAGGTCGACAGTATTTCCCCACTACCCTGTTAAATCGGTAGTTCTGCCAAACCATATCAGGGTCAATAACAAGGGATACCATAAGCAACAATGACATCTGGATAACAGTCAATCAAATCACAATCAGCTCGGTATCAATCAATACAGTATCCAATATGCTCATTGGCAATATCATATACAATGTATAATCAATAATAGTAAGTATGGAAATAAAGAAAGATAAGAAACAAAAGTTGGTTCGGTGGCCAAAATTGGTAGGTCAATTGACATGCTAATGTCGCTGGCGACAATGGTATTCAATTGGTAGGCCTATGGCATGCAAACTAATAGGCCAATGGCAAATGAACTAGGTATTTTATCGAACACTTGGTGGGCATACATTGGCAAGCCAATAGGTTAGGTTTTGGTGCAAAATTGACTTGCCCATTCAAACCAACAACAAACCACAATAGCAACCAAAGTCAAGATATCAAGAAACACAATTTAAACAACATTAAAATGGCTCAAAATGGTAAGGAAAAATCAAAGAAAATCAAGCAATTCAATAGGCAATTAGGGCTAGGTTTGGTTCGGCCAACATAGAGATTTTACCAAAGTGTTACAATTATCAATTCAAAGATTCAAACAAGTTATTTGATGCAATGTAAGCTCACCTAATGATCCAATTAGCCAATGTGCACTCCAATTGTACCAATTCCACCAAAAATCCCTAAATTTGCTACTTTGAAAACCTAACTTACACAATCTCCAATTCTACATCAAATTAACCATCAATTAGTTGTTCATTCAGATCCAATTAATCATTTCTAACATCAATTAACAATTCCTAACACTAATTCAACAATCCATCCTTTACAACTTCAATTTCAAGTATTCAAATTGGGAATTCCATCAAATTTGGATAATCTAATGCAATTAAACATAATACCTATTCAATTCAACCTAAATAAACACTAAATCACTAATCAAATCAAACAAATCAACATTTTTACCTTTAAGCTCAAAATGGCCCAAATCTCTTGGAAGATTTTCCTTCCAATCCTTTGCTTCTCACTTCAATTTAAGGATAGAATTAGCTTTAGCTACCTTGATTTGCTATAATTCTATCAAAATCCTAAAGAAATCTATAAGAAATATGAAAAGATGAAGATGGGAGAAGAAGAAATGGAGCACGACAATGGTGGATGGAAGAAAATAGAGAAGATGACCGAAAATATGAAGGCCATATAAGACAAACTCAATTGGCAAATTACAACTAAATCTCTCAAGTTCCATCCTTTACACTTTGGTCCTTAAATTTTCTGTAATTTATTATGACAATTTTGTCAGGATTTAGATATCAATGTGGGAAGTGTATAGGCTTATTTTAATTTATACTTATTTATAAAAATGGTTATGGAGTCATTCTGTAACTCCGACCGACCACTTTCCACTATTCACCTTGAATTTTCCTTTATTTACCAAAATGTCATTACTTACTTTTTCAGTGTTCCTAAATGATTTTTACTTCTTCTTCTTTTTTTTTTATCAAAATTAGACATAAATTATAGTCATCTTTTACCCCCAGATCAACTTTAGAAATTCTTCCGTTGACCGGACTGCTAATTTCTCGGCAGTGTTCCCGACACTGCCAATTTCCGGAAAAGTGTCGAGTTTGCTTTCTAACTGTGTCTCTAAAATTATTTCCCACCATTTCAAGATAAAATGACCACATACTGAGAATAAAATCATGCATACATGTTATGGCTTCCTAGGGTATTACACATTATTTTTGTTAAAAGATGTTAGGAATGTGACATGTGGGGACCTATCTCACATGTCATGTGGCCAATATTAACAAGGGTTAAAGAATAATATTTTGACATATATTGGAATCTAATATATTCTATGTGCTTTTAACTATTTTAATTGAAATTCCATCTTACCTCCAAATCAAATTGTATTTTTTATCTTTATCCAACTTATTTTCAAAGTAATTAGTTAAACAATTCAATATTAAAGTATTAGTTAGAGTATTAGTTAGCTTACTTTTTGTTGCAAATACATAATAATCCAACTATTAAAATATAATTAACTTATAAGATTATGGGCACCCATTTATATTTAGAAAGTTCTTTCTACCTTATCTTTTTTAAAATTAGCTATTGTAAAATTAAACATCCTAATTAGCCAATTCAGTATCAAACATCCTAGTTTAAAATTGTGTTAAGTATACTTAAAAATAATTTGAATAATATTTTTAACATAAATTAAATATAAAGTTTCTTACAATGTAAATTAAAATAATCACTTCCCCTTGACATAATTATAAACTAGGAATTCTACTAAGACAAAACAAAGATAAAGGTACCAAAAAATATACTTCCATTTGTACTGACAACACTTAGTGGAATCAAACCAACTAAGAAAATAACACCGACACCTACTAACCAAAAATCAAAACAATGAAGAATATAACAAAATTTAAGGAGTAAACACAATAATATTTCTTCATCTTCTACCCATTGCGTCCATTAACTTCATTGAACACTGGTTCTTCAAGTAACTCTTCTTTCTCCTTTATTGGTTCACTTTTAAACATGTTTGTTCCTCTATCAATCGTATATCCGCCAATATTTTGGTCTATATGGGTTGGTGGATCAATCCAATAAAAAAAACTTACATTATCTTACCCCAACCTACAAAAAGAAATTAAACACTTCTTTAAACCCCAAATTGCAAAATCAGCATTATAGATCTGTGTAATTTGTGTACATAAAATAAAACCCCCCAAAAAATATATTGTATAAACTTACCTCCATGTAATTTTGAACCTAAAATACCTCATGTCTAGAATTTTTTGTCGACCACGACGTCTTCAACAAACATGAAAGCCCACACCAATATCTAAGAACTATTATTTGTACCATGTCCAGATGAGTGCTTATGATTTTGAAAGCAACATAAGTTTCTTAGGTATTTATATGTTTAAATTAGCTTCTAAATGTTAAGATAACTACATAAGCATCTAAATTTTTCAGATGGCCTTAGGTTTTGAAGGGTTGAGGTTATAACTCAAAGAATTAGGATATAATATGTGAATGAAAAGAAAGAAGGGGAGAAAAGAATCGAGCAAAAGATAGAGACGCAGGAAATTTTTTGTTTTCAAAATTTCATCTCTCTCTCCTACATATGGCAGCCATTCATTGGCTTATAAAATAATTGACAGTGAAATTGGGACCATTTTCAACTGACAACTGCATTTGATGTAGATGCCCAGTCAGCATGCTCATGCCACTTATTACTGACGTGGATATGATGTGTCTATCTGATTCAGTGTGAAATGATGTGGTTGTCACGTGCTCCAATCTAACCAATAATTTGACAGGGTATCATCCAGTGAAAAATTTTCACAAATTTAAATATCAATCAGCAACATTTTTTCGATTACTAATCATAATAGAAAAATGGTCAAAATTTAGTAATCATCGGTATTATTTACCTAAAAAATTACCACCATTTGAGATACCTCTAAAGTCTCAATGGATAAATTGCAGCATTTATGGAGTATGAAGTTGCAAACTGTGCTTTAGCATAATCATGCCATTTTTGTAGATTTATTAGAGATTTAAGAGATTGGCAACCGTTGTTCGTTTTTAAATTTCTAGTTTAGCTATGTTTTCTTTTTTCCTTGTTAATTTTTAAAATTTTAACTGATTTGATATGGATATGGTCAAAAGTTTTGCAAACAGCTTATTTACTTTAAGCTATTTGAGTTTAAGCATGCTGGCATTTTATTTGAATTAAATTAATCAATTTTCTAGCAAGTGTATAATTTAAAAATAAATTAAATGAAAAAAAATTTAAAAATGTTGATAAAGTTATATTTTTATTACAATTACTAATTATAAATTAAAAAATCTTCACTTTTCATTTATCTTTAAATTTATTTATTTAACTCATGTTTTAACTTTAGAAAAACTGTAAATAAATATCATGCTTCTATTGTATAAATAATTAGCCCTTTTTTTGTAGGATATTTAGAATTTTCAAAGTCGAGAAGGTCAAGATTGTTTATCTAGCAGGAGATAAAAATATCAATTAATGATAGAAAAAAAAATAATTAGCATAAGAAATACAAAGATTCTAGCACAGGGAATATACTTAAGGGAAATCTCAAAAAAATTGAGTTACAACTTGCAAGTAATTTATTAGAGTTGTTCCTGGTATTATTGTTGATGCATGCCAGTAATGCGAGAGAAGTCAGACTTCTTCATGGCTAAACCTGAATTTAAAAAATGATAAATTTTTTAAAATTTTTGTCTGTTCGATTCGTAAATTTCTTCACCCAACTCATAAACATATATTGAGAGGAGAGTTCATTCGCTAGATCCTCAACTTAGCTGTAAATACTTCTAATCTCGTGTGTGTATGTGTATAAAATCTATTTTAAGCCAAATTTCTTCTTGGGTTTTATTTTTATCATTTTAAGCTAAACTTGGACAAGAAATTTTCCCCAAATAATTTATTAGACATTATTTTTATTGTTTGTTCTCATGTAAATTCATTTGACTTAAAAATGAAATTGGCATCTTAAAATGGGATATTGCTCTATTTTATGGTATTTAAGACACTAACTTTTTATAATGTATTTATCTAAATAACTTGAATTTTAGAAGAAATGATACACACTTTTAAGTATAATAGCAAATAAAATAACTATTAAATTTTAATTAGTTATTAAAAAATAGGATAAAAGTTCAATTTGACTCCTGAATTTATTATAAACGTTCAATTGGACCTAAATTGACCATTTAGATTAATTGAATCCAAAAATTTCAATTTTTAACCAATTAAGCCCATATTTAGATTGAATACACCGCATATAACCTATATGATCAACAGCATAAAAAATAATTAAAAATAAAAAAAAAATAATAAGACCCAAATTGACCTTTTCTATCCCCTGATTTTCTCACGAACCAAACAATAATACAATTAAAAGACAGAAAAAATGAAGAAAAAAAAAAAGAAAAAAATATTGCGACAATCCATTGGTGAAGCAAAAGGTTTTCAGTATAAAACTCGTGAACATATCACAGCACTTGTCCACTTGATATTCTCAATAAACCTTTATTCTAATTTAATCAATGAAAACTCAAATTTCATACCAAATTAGAAAAGTTTGTTACTAGCCAATAGTTATGATAATAAAAGTGAGCAACAAAGAGAATATGAGAGTCAATCCTCTCAAGCCTAATGAAATTCTCTGCAAAATTTTCTCCCTCTTCCATCGTCTAATAATTATTCCAATACTAAATTTATTTCCTACCTTTTGCATCAACTGTCAGCGGCGAAACTTGAGACGACAGAGACTTAAAAAAAAAAATTTCTTTGTTGTCGTATTTTCAGAATATGATATTTTTAATTTTTTGAGTCGAAAGAAATTAAGGATTCAAACAAAGAAAAAAAAATGAGAAACATATTTGTACAACTTTACTAATTCTCAATCCCAACACATTCATCAATTATACATGTATAAAGTTTGGCCTCGTAGACTTGCGCAAACTAAAATTTTGGTGCACCCACACGAACTTAAATTCTGGCTAACCCATGGGAACCAAGATTTCGGTGATCATTAATCGTCATCAATCACTACTGAAATATAATTACCAGTTACATGCAATCCATATTCTAGTGCAAACCAGCAGTCGGAATCTGATCGATAAGGAGAAAGAGAAAATAGTGTTATTTGATTTTGAGTTGTCTTTTAGATTTACTGTGTTAATTGAAGGATGCGAGTGGGACGCAAGATAATGAGTTGTTGGGTGGTGATGTTGGTTGTGGCACTGGGAAAATCTGTTGGGACAATAGCAATAGAAAAAATGGTGGATCAGATTATAGAGACGATGGAAATTCTAGGTTTTGAAATTCAAATTGTGAGATTGATAAAAAAAAAAAAATTTATTATCAAAAGATGATTTAAGCAACTCAAAGGAATTTGCTACTGCTTAGTAATTATACAAAATTTTTGAAAAAAAATTTGGCCTTTCTAGATACTTTTTTATTATTTCTTCTCTTTTTTATTATTTCTTCTATGTGTGCCGCATGCGCATAAAACTGATCAAAATTGAGCTAAATTGATACAAATTTGAAATTTTTGAGCTCAACTGATCTAAAGAGTGAATTTGAACCCAATTGAGTATTGATGTCAAGTTGAAGACCTAAATTGAGCTTTTATCCTAAAAAAATATAATCAAAATAAGATTTATGGTATTTAAATATTTGTTTTCACATCTCAATGGCAAACCAGTAAGAACACTTTCACACTAAAATTTTCAATAATCATATCCTGAGAATACTCTAAAGCAAAGATGAAACCAATTTACTATAAGCTTTCATAAATATTATAGATATTTTGTATTCATTATAAAATCAGTATGATTGATTCACCAAGTTCATATAATAATTAGCTATGGAGTTTTTCAAGGTTGGCCAAGAAGAGAAGGCCTGTAAAATGCATGGCTTTGTGCAATCTCAATGCGTTCCCGGGGATCATTCAAAGTTTCATCCCTCAAAGCTTGCAGAATAGCTTGTGACGAGTGTTCCCTGTAACATCCAAAAATCAACAGGAAGCAAAAGATTAGATTTATCAGTGGCAACAACAAACTTCAGAAAGACTTGAAGATCTTAAAACAAATTAGAAATAAATTGCAAGAATGCTATGACTTTAGTGTAGCAATGCAACTTGTTTCAAGTATCTAGAATTCATTTGTAAAAGTAAGCCCCATAAAAAATTGAAAGTTTCATCCTTGCTACTGCCTACTGAGTACTGACTTGAGACATACCAAAAAAAAATTGGAAATTGAGAAAACAAGCTAATTTTCCGTGTTATGTGATAGAAATTTTTTGGTAAAAGACTAGGAAATTACCTTGATATGAGAATTTTATACAATGTTTTTAAGATGGGGCAGAGCTCAACAGGTGCAACAGGCTTCTTTTCATTGGGATGCAATACACTCAGGCTTGGTTGACTCAGGAGCTCGTAGAATGCTTTAACTGCAGAAACACCCTGCAATAAAAGGAGAGGCATGATGGAGGCTCATAAATCAGAAATGTGATTATAAGAACTGGCATGAATTGTTATGTTCATCACTACAACACATAAACATGAAAAGCATCATCAAGCACTCAATATTTTACTCAGTAAATTCCTCTTCATTATTCACTACAAGCATAATGGTCATTATTAACACCAAAAATGAAAATGAATGTAATATTCTTAAGAACTAAGAAAAAATCCCTCAATCATGCTTGGGATATTATGAAGCAAAATAATAACATTTCAAGAAAAAATCCATTAATCATGCTTGGGATATTATGCTGTGAAATAAAAACATTTCGGTTCCTTGGAAATCCAATGCACTGGCAGACAATCTAAGTATCATATACAAGTAGGAAGGGGGGACTCCATGAAAGATATAAAAAGGACAATAATTGAAAAGGATTATGGTGGAACTCCATTCCATACGCACTTGTACTAATATAATGTAAAGTGAAAAAATCAAAGTCGGTACCTGAATCATTCCTTTCCCACTAATGCTATCACCCATATCCCGATTCAGTTCCCCTTTGGCTAACATTTGGCCATACCATGCATTGCGACCTTTTAACAAGGTTACATAAGTATCTGCCAGCAAAGGCCCTGCAAGCTTCTCAGGTTCTTCTGCCAATAAATGAGTAATAAATATCATCTCTGATGTACAGTGTGCAAAATATACTGACTTGCTGGTAGCACTTTCATTAGTAAGGGCTGCTATCATTCCTGAGAAAATCAAAGTTGAAATGAGTATGCAAATACAGAGCAAAAACAAGATGTTATTATAATAAATTAGCATTCAATTAGGTTGTCCATATAATGACATTTCAGATTTATGTATATGAGGTCTTGCTTTACCAAATGTGTGTATAGATGTCCAACGACTCATGTTGATCAGAAAATCAATAAGAAACCACTTTGTCTTCATTTTAGTGGATCACTCATGTATGGAAATTATTAGAGGAACCAACATAGAAAACAATTTATATCAATCAAGAAAGTTTACCCATAGTACATTTCTATCTCCCTGGAGTACACCAAACATTTCATTTGAGTTATTAATGAGGCAAGAAATGATAGGAAAATTCTGGCCTTGGTAAAGAAATCAATCAGATTCATAAGATAAGGAATATGGTTATTTCTTTTTCATTAAGAAAAATGCATAAATAGACTATGTTATCCCTTGAAATAATATATTTTTCTTGATCTTGGATCCATAAACCAAAAGTTTTCACCTTTCATGTTAATGTAAAGAGGAAAAAGATGAAAAAAGGTCGAGGGAGGGTGGAGTGAGGCTTTGGCAAGGTCAGAAATGCTACAATAAACAACAATGTTCAAATACAATATCAGGTTGATTGTTGAATTAACATTACATTTTCATGAGGAATTCCCCCTGGATTCCTCCTCTTAAAATACTAGAAAAGTGAACTGTTCCTTAATCACATTGCTCTGCTTCCATGACAATGAGACATGAAAACTAGACGAGCATGCAAATCTCATGCCATTTACCTACAGAGGATTTTGTTGGTGTAAAAATTATAGTAAACTACAACAATCATTTTAATCAAATAAAAACAGAAACTTACCAGCTCCAATGGCATAGACATTCTTCAGGCCGCCCATGACTTCATGAGTGACAAGGTCACTGTTGTCCCACACAATGAAATGTGGTTGCCTTAGAAATTTAGCAAGAGGCTTCCTCCACTTATCAGCTCCACAAATTCGAGCATTAGCATATTCCTTGTTATATATTTCTGAAGCGATATTTGGTCCACCAAGATAAAGTATATTCTCCATACTTATGCCTGCTGCTAGGCACAAAGAGTAAAGTTTAGTAATGATGGGAGAGCATTTTCCAAAGTAGAAAACAATAACTGAAGAAAAAGGGACTAATGTTCTGGAATATAAAAGAACAAGTTCCATACAATAACACAAGCACTAATGAGATATAAAAGATAATTCATTACCATACAAATGGCTAAGAATGACGATCATTTTTCAATTGAAATGGCATTTAATAATAATGATAGACTGTGGCTTCTCGATATTTTTACTCAGTATAGTAAAAAATAACCAAAATAAGTGAAATCAGTCTATGAAGTACTCGTGAGGTGATTACAGAGTTCCAAATACTCTCATAAAAATAGATGAGAAGAACTTACTCGCTCTATTAATCATCTGCGTGGGAGTAAGTATATGGGGAACAGGCTCTAGTGCAGCCTCTATACCCTTTGCTAAAGAGATGATGATAGGCATGGTGATTCTCTCCTTCCAATAATGACCAATCTCTTCGAACACCTCCCGTGTTTCTGTTGAAGGCACACCATTTACTACAATATCTGCATCCCAAACAGCCTCTTGCAGATTAGTCACAACCTTCAAAGGACAAAGTGGTGTATCAATCATATTCAAGCAAAACCCATCTTTCAATATCTCATCAGCAAAAAGTGTCCGGTCACCTAGTCTTGCCTCAACATATTTCAAATAAGCACATCGCCGGATCAACCTCCTCAATACATCCTCCCTTGAATTGATAACTTCAAAGAGATGTTCTGCTGTTTCTCTATTAACAGCTCTTCCAGGCCTTCTCCAAATCCTAATTTGGACCTTCTCTCGAAACTGACCATAACTATCTTGCAGTAAAGCAGCAAAAACACTTCCCCAAGCACCTGCCCCGACACCAACAATTCTCAGAGGATCACCATTAGCCTTACCAAGAAGGTGTCGAAGCTCATCAAGCTTTTCTACCGAACCATTACCATTCTGAATGGACCATCCATTCTGATGAACATTCATTGTTTCAATACTTCCAACCATCTTCTTCCAACACAAACAACACCAACAACTAAACAAAAATCACCAATAACAAAGCAAACCCAAATACTTAATCCTATCAACTAACTGTACTTCGTAAGGATTATCTTTAATTTCAACTCCCTAAGTGCCAATCAGAGCATTAAAGTACCCAACTCTAATTTTTATATTATTTTTTTCTAAAAAGACCTCAAACTTCTCAAATCTTCCCTTAGAAATTACAGATTTACACTTCCCAGGTTGCCACCAACGAGCAATAAAAGAATAAAATCTTTATTGGTAGATCTTATTACCAAAATCAAACTAATATTTCAATCTCTTTACTAATACTTTCAAACCAACCCATGAAGATAATTATTTTTGTTCCCCCAAATCCAGGGTAAAAGCAACACAACAGTACAAAAGGTATATACTATCTTCTTAAATCACAGTTTCTTAGCAAAAGCACATATGAGAAAATTACAAAAAATTAAAAACGCTGTAGCTTTGTATTCTCCGCCAGAGTTTGTTCATCTACCCATCTATAAACTTGCCAAGACAGCAAAGAATAATATATGAAAAGAAGAAAAAAATCAAAGTCAAAATTATACACCGACCTTTTAATATACCGTTAACTACAATGCTTCTTCTGGGTCAAGACCAACAAAGATTTGCAATTTCCAATAAATTAAACATGCATTCTTGGAGGGAAATCAATAAAGTGTGAAACTTTACAACAAATATAAACACAGAAATTGCATGTAAAGTGAGAAAGAGAGAAAAGAAGTAAGAAAATGGTGAACCAAAAATTTTTTTATTGTAATGATTTGAGAGAGAGAAAGGCATTGATGGGTACAGTTGGGTCTTGAGAGTTGGAAAAAGCATTAAAGATTTGGGAACGGAAGGTGACCAACTTCCCCAACGTTCATTAATGTGGGATGGGCTTCCACTAACCATCTTAATTAGCCTCCAATCATGATCATCTCATCATTATTGCAATGCAAATCCTCTGCTATGGTTCTTCCGGTTATTTGTTGCTCATTTTGAGTCTTGTACTAAATAAATAAATAAATGGTTAATTATTATTTTCGATATAATAATTCAATATAATAAATTCTCTTATTCTTTTTAAATATTTTAACTTATTCTTATAAATATTTTATTATATTAATACATCTTCTCTTTCTTTCTTTTTTTCAATCAATCCTAAAATAATTAATAAAAATTATATAAAAAAATATCATTATCATTTATTTTTAATTAATTACATTCTGTTTTTATTTTAATAATATTTTTTAGTGTTAAAAAAATTATTTTCATATTTTTTATAAATTTGAAAATAAAAAATAAATAAAAATATTTTTTATTTTTTATCTTAAAAAATAATTTAAGAAAAAATTAAATTATTTCTTTTGAAATTTTTTAATATAAATAAAAAGTTCATTTTTCTATTTTTGATAAATTTGAAAATAAAAAGATGAATATTTTTTTAAAAAAATATTTTTTATTTTTATTTGTTATTTTTATTTTCAAATTTTTTTTAAATAAAATAAAAAATATTTTTATTTATTTTATTTTTAAAGTTGTCAAAAAATATAAAAATACATTTTTTAACATTAAAAAAATTTCAAGCAAAAATATGATGTAATTAATTAAAAATAAAGGGTAATGATATTTTTGTCTTTTTATTATTATAATTGATCATTTTAGAATTGACTAATAATAAAATTAGACGGAAAAATTTAGTAGTATATTATAACTTTTTTATAGGGTGAGTTAGTATTTTTTAAATTATGACATTTTTTATAGGGTGAGTTAGTATATTTTTAAAAAATTATGAAAAATTAATATATTGGATCATTATATATGGAAAATCGTAATTAATCACTAAATAAATTGGGTTAAGGGGCTGCTGTGTTTTTTTACATAGCAGCCTCTCATGTGTTCAATTTTAGATATATAAAAATTTTTATAAAAATTTATAAAAATTATAATTTGATATTATTTTATATAATGAATTCAATGATGTATTTTTTATGCTAAATAAAAATTAAATGGACAGCTAAAAATATATTATAAATTTTGTATATTATATTTAACGGTTTAGATTTAATATATTTATAATATATTTTTAACTGTCCATTTGATTTTTGTTTAGCATAAAAAAAATATATCATTAGATTCATTATATGAAACACTATCAAATTACAATTTTTATAAATTTTTATAAAAAATTTTAAATATCTAAAATTGGACACATGAAGGGCTGCTGTGTTCTCAACCCAAATAAATTAAAGTTTTGTTGATATAAGAAATTAACTATTTTTGAGATAATTAATTAACTAATTAATATTTTTATATTTAATAAAAAATTTAATTTTATCAATCAATTAATATTACAAGTGTACATCTCTACAACTTGGAAAAAGATTTTAATTTAATTTCCCTCTCATGCTGCTAAAATTAAATTTACTAATAATTTAGCACAAAGATGATTCTATTTCATAATTACCCACATAGCATTTACTATTAAAATAAAAGTGACTTACTTATCAAATACATTTAATTGAGGTAATAAAATGCATGGAGGTATCATAGACAAAACCATACTATATCACAATTACAATAAAACACCTAAAAACGTGTCCCATGTAGTGGACTATAATTGTCTCATTAAATTAAATTCTTATCCCTTATCGGCCCCAACTCTTTTCTTCAACCTTTTCTTTTTGGTAAATCAGAAATGTTAAAATTTGAAATAGGTACAAATTTTAAAAGCTTAATTTTAATTGAATTTGAGATGAATATGATTAGTAGCATAATTACATGATTAAATGATTAGTATGAATTTTTTTTTTCTGTTAGTATCTTATTTTTTATATAAAATTAAAAATTTATTAATTAATAAAATATAATAATATAGGATTATAATACCTTATAATATTATATTTTTTAAAATTAACGTCAAAGCAATATAGAATGTAAATAATGATAGCAATAATCTCAATTTGAAAAATTGAATTATACTCAGTGGTAAATAATAGTTATTTTTTTTTATTTTTCTAATGATCTTTCTACAAATTTGATCTGAATTCAATAAATATTGATTTGATGCTAAAAATAAATCTTATAATTCTAATTGAATTATCGATCAAATAATAAATCAATAAAAAAAAATATTTACTATAAAGAGGATAAAAAAATAAACAAATAAATCACCAAAATGAAAATAAATATAAAAAATCGATCAAATAATAAATCTTTGAGATATAAATATCTCACATTGAAAAAATAATGAAATTATAAAAAGTATATATATATTTAAGGTATAATTAACTAATAGCTAGTTCTAATTTTTAAATATGATTATTTCTTAAACTTATCCTAAAATCAATGTTAGTTCTTATGGACTTAACATACTCTCATTTACTCTTTTAGACTCATTATCGAAAATTTAACAAAATCAATAAAAAAAAATTACTATAAAGGGGAAAAAAGTAAACAAACAAATCACCAAAATGAAAATAAATATAAAAAAAAATCAAATATGTTCAAAATAGGAATAAATCTAAACATTGTTGAATAAAAAAATAGAAATAGAACAAAAATAGAGTAGAATGGTCTATCTTCCACCTACAAAGAAGGGATGGAGCAGTTATATAGTCCACATGGGTCAGGGTTACTTTGATGAAAAAAAATGCTATTAATTAATAGAAAATTTTATATTTAGTCCATTTAAATACAGTTTTTTACACAATTAATTTTTGACCCACTCAACATTAATTAAAAATATCATTATTTTATAGAAAATTTTTTATTTGGTCCATTGAAACTTAACTGTCACACATCAAAACTTGAGAGCATGTGACTGGCACTAGGAAACGGGTAAGTATAAAGCTTATAGAACATGTAGTTAGCCTGATCTCACACTAAAAGATAAAAACTATCAAAATATCAGTTGTAACTGTCATGATACTAAGGCTCTGGCCCACCTATTAAGCAAAATATGAACAACAATCATATCGGCCCTTCAGGGCTTCCACAACCATCATATTAAATTTATTATCATAGAAAAATAATTTTGCATACAGGTTACCAGTCAAACGAGAAAGCCCAGCTATCTCTAACTTAAACGACTCAAACTTTTAATAAACTAACGCAGGACAACAAAACAAACATATGCATAACAATGCAAAACTCTGGATAAAGAATATATAATGAAAATAAAAATTAAATAATCTTTACTGCCGGAGGAAAATGACAAATTCGACTTGATAAAAATCTAGTTGACGCTCACTTACAACTGAGAAAAATAAATTGAACAGAAGTGAATGTTCAACTCAGTAAATGGTACTGTCTAATATACTTACCTAGTGCTAACTAATTATTCTACTAATGAAATGAATATGCAATGTTCGAAACAGACAAATAATCACTTAATCAAACAAGGATAAGAATTAGTCAACAAGAACTATCCTAAAATCTATATAGGGAGTCGATCCTCCTATATATAGCTCTCTTAGTTCAATATTGTCTCTTACTCTACTATATTAGGTCCCAGCCATCACTGGATTTAACCAGACAATACCGACCCGACTGGCAGCAGCGTTGGGCGATGAGCAAGCCCCAACCATCATACACCAGTCATAGCTCATCAAATCACAAATATATCCATAACCATATCCATAACTACAGTTTTATGTAACCTTATATCATCCTAATCTCATCCAATAAACACACATCATTATACAACAGAGATTTTAATATAATAAACACACGCACATGTCCTTATTCTGCTAATAGTATTATTAATGCATATTTATATATGTAAATATACAATCACACAATTTAATGCACATGCATAGAAAACAAGAAATTATATTAGAAAGTATCACTCACAGACTTAACGAACGTTTAACTGGCTAGCTCTCTTGGAATGCCTTCTGACTGATAATAAGGAAAACATCTGAAATACTGAAATTAAATATGGGAATTATTAGTATAATATTCAAATATTAGCTCATAAATAAAAGAATGAATTTCAAAAATTTACTAAAATTTTGTCAAAACCTCCTCTAAAATAGGACGTGGCCCCCCTAAAACAAAAATAAAAACATTTCTAATAATTAGCCCATCGGCCCAAATTCAACACCACCATTTTAATTGACCCCTCTTAGGTCTTTATCTCAACAAATTAATATTTATATTCAACCTTGCACGCCTTAATTATTTGATCCATATAATTAATTATCTATTTATAATAGTCCAATAAGTATTTCAATATTTAATCCATAATTACTAATACTTCAGAAAAAAAAAATTTGATAATTTATTCCTCTAATAATTTTGATTAAATTTTATCAGTCGAACACCACCTAATTTTCCTCGGTTAATCTATTATTTTAATTTGATTACTACCACAATTAGTTTATAATAACTTCAACTCAATAATAAATCTCGAAATAATTGTTTATACTCCAATTAATATTTCCTTAATTATTTGAAACTTCAAAATAGAGTAAAATTATTAATTAAATTCTAAATACTTTTCTCCGATAATAAAACCTCGATAATTAATATACTGAAATTAATATTTCATTATCTTTTTTTCTGATTATTACTTAATTTTAACTATTATCTCATTTACATTATTCCTCCATAATTTAATTTTTGGATATCTAAATTCTACCAATAATCCTCAAATAAAATTCATAATTACTCTAATTTTTTTATATTAATTTATTTTAATTTTTACTCCTGAATTATATATAGTTACTGATAATTTACTATTTGAAAATTATAAAACTAGTGTCAAACTCAATACTTTTCCATAATTACCATCCAAATAATTTTTATAATAATTCTAGATAATCTAAAATAATTTATCTTAATTTATCCACTTAAAATAAACATAATTATTAATTTTTAACTGCTTAATTTTTTCAATATCAGTATAAATACTCAATCATTTTCATAAAATTCTCCCTAAATACCCTTCAAATAATTAATAAATAATTTTAGAATAAATTTAAACCTACTTACTCTAAATATGTCAAAAATCTACGTGTGTCTCATTTTTTCAGTCCTGGCTTTGGTCTCCGATTGGGGCAAAAGAGGTTACATCGGAAAGCTTGCGAAGAGGGGAACTCATAGAAACCAGAATCTCTATAAAAAAAGACTTCAAAAACAGCTAAAATATGCTCTGAAAGTTTTATTGCTGGCGGTACTTTAGGCAGTGCATGAGCTGTCGTCCGGTGGCCACTAGTGTCAAGCTTCCTCTCCCATCGTCGTCAGATGATGACCTTTCTGATGGTGGAGTGCGTGTGTTTGGATGATGATCGAATTGATGACAAATAGCATGTCAGTCCTCTCTCTTTCTCCTACTCTGATTGGGCACTCTCTCTCTCTTATTCTACCAGCCCATTCCCCCTCCCCTACACACACATGCGTGCGCGCACACAATACACATACGTATATAGTAATAATTATAATATTTAATTTAAAATCTGGAGAAATATTTTTCAGAATATTCTCCATTAATAATAATTAAATAATTAAATAAAATAAATAAATAAATAGATACTTAAATAAATAATTAAATAAGTAAAATTTCAAATTACAATTAAAATATTTAATCTTAACTAAATAAATAATTAAATAAGAAAATTTACGAAATTAAATAATACATAATAAAATTAATACATTAATTATAAAACTAATAATTAATGATAAATCCTTAAAATCAATTTTTTTAATACCTTTGTATAATTATTTTTTTTTAAATATAATAAATTTAATTTTAATTAAATATTCATAACTAATTATTAACTATTCATTGAAATGTAATTTCAAAATGTTTTAAAATATTTTGTATTATTTCAATATTATTATTTCTCGATAAAATATAATTTTAAAAGTAATTTAGAAATTTAGGTGTTACATTAACTTTCTAGAAAAAATTAATTTTTGGCCCACAAAATATTGATTTTCTGGTTTTGTTGTTGTATAAAGATCAACAAATGACTTAATAAAATAATAAAAGAGAAAAACTTTCTAGAGCGAAGGAAGAATCTCATTTATTTATTTTTTGAAATTAATTAATAGGGTTTGAAAGTAATTAATAGGAGCTACGAGTATCCTAATTGTTATACAAGTAATATAGCTAAAATTATCAAGTTTCCTTTTATCATTGTAACACCCCGATTCCTAAAGTGCTATGATCCTAGAACATGACTAGGTTTAAAGCCACCGAAAATTCATAGAACACAATAAAAAAACATGAATCCATATAATGAAATCTCTATATAATTCATCCATTAACTCATGATACAAACATTTATTACAATAAAATCCATTTGATCAATTATCAGTCAGAAATAATCTTTAATAATCAGAAATAACTTGTTAAATCAACATATCCTAAAATAAGAGAAAGTCCAAAAATGTTCTCATATGCAACAGTCATAATTCTATTTATACATTCTCATTCTACAGAGCAACTATAACAGAATAATCATAACACATATACCATATAACAAAAATACAACAACCATACATGCAGAAGCTTCTTGTAGAATAAGAATAACCAAGAAGCTCTAACCTCGTCTCTAGGCCATCTCAACTAAAGCAGAACCTGAAAATCCATAGAAGAGTAATGAGTTTTCAACTCAATGAATTGTGAATATGTCTTACTTGAGGTTCAATGTTCAAAATCAGAAATTAGAATCAATATATTTATGTAACAATATATATTCAATAGGTTCAGTGTACAAGGATCAGAATATATATACATATATATATTAACAGAGTTCATATGGACATCAGTAATCAGAATGTGCCTATAATAAATGGCACAGTAAATAAAATGTATATATGATGGAACAACAAAATAACAAAAGTAGGTTGTCGCCTCACTAATAGAAATGTGCATGCTTGATCATAGCACACAATCAGAGTATATAGTCCTCTCTGGGTAGGACACTAATAATCAGACTCTATCAGTTAAGTCACCGATGCACACAGTCTAATAATTTTCCCCCCATTGGCAAAGGCGTTCTATCATTACACAATCAGATGTTTAGAAATTAGGTAAATATAATACTAATAAATAGACCCAAATGGTCTTTCAACAGAATGAATTATAATTTATATAAACTTTCATATAACAAAATATAATTTCATATGAAGAGTTGATCCAAAAAAATAAATGATCAATCTCGTTAATAATAACAAAGGATAATACAGAGAATTATAAGATAAAGTATACATATTCAGAATAATACTTATTCAAGAGAATAATGGTCATATATTTATATATATATATATATATATATATATATATATATATAAATATAGATAAATCCTTTCAAAGAATTAGACTTACCAAACAAAACATATTCATAACTCACCTCTACAGCAGTGGCCTTTCCAATAGAGCTCATAATCAACATAACTTGCATAAAACCTTTCATTCCTTAGGCTCAAACATCCTACACAAAAATCCTCAAATAATCATTATGACAAACAGTAGAACCCTAGCTCAAAAAATTCAATTTTTCAATCTATCCATGAGTTCTTACTCATAAATACTTCAATTTACTTTAAATTAACTCAATTTTAACTTAGAATCATTATATCTTTACTTTACAAAATTAGGGTTTTCAACCTAACCAAGATCCAAGTTCAATATTTAATATTTAATACTTCTAAAAGTCCAAAGTCATCATTTATAACTTTAATCTATCAATCTTATTAAAAAAAAAAATAGATAGAAGATTTAAAGAAAATCTACTATTCACAACACTATTTATCACAAAACAATTCATAACTAAATCTTCCAAATCAACCGATTTAACTAGTAATAACAACACTTAATTAAATACCCAAGACTCATAATCAACTTATTCATCTATAAACAACTTCAAATCATACCAAAAATGAAAGTAGAGAAATTTACCTTTCTTCTTAAAACCACAAATTTCTTGAATCCATTGAGGATTTGATGTTCCTTAGGTGTTTTCTTTCAAGAATAATGCATTAATATTATTATTAATGCCTTAGAAAATAAATATAATTGTCTAAGGTTTGAAAGTTGAAGAAAACACAAGAGAAAAATTTAAAAAAATTGAGGTTTATTCAGAAAAAACGAGGTTGCCTCTATATATAGAGCCACGTTACAGTTCACGCTGAAATTTTCACTTCAGCAATACAGGTTAAACTAATTATATCTTGGGCTACAGATATCCAATCATTTCAATTCTTTTTTTTTAATTATTATTTTAACTAGATATATAAGGATACAACATATTCAAAATTCATATGCAAATATACACTATAAAATTTATGGTAAATTTTCAAATTCAACTCTACTACTCAACAAGTTTCAATCTGGATATACCTCACTTATATGACTATAACTCAAAATGTACATATCCAATTAAAAAATTGATTTACACACATCTATTTAACACATAAACAAATACTTTTTATGTTTTATATTTTGTCTAATTCAGCCACTAAGATCCTCAAAATAATTAAACAATCTCATACTACCTGCAAAAATAGCAACCAAAATCAGTTCTAATCAAGGTTAAATATCTCCTCACACACAAAAGAATTTACAAAATTGATTTTTAGGCATATAGATGCGACATAAATCTATAATTTTCATGTTTTACGCTTTTCTAAATTCCTTCTTTAAGGCTATGAAAATTGAGCTGCAAAATTCTGCTCACACAAAATTCTCAAAACCCCTTATAACTGTAATACTTGAAATTTTTTTTTTATATATATATGCATGTTGTTGAGATGATTGTGAATAGATTAATATGTTGAGAATTTTAGAATCTGTATTTAGGAAGGATCTGGTGAGTCAGTTTTCATGATCTTAAAGGAATAATTTGAAAAAGTATAAAACATAAGAGTTGTAGATTTATGTCTTATCTTTAAGTCAATAGAACTGTTTTGTAAAATTTTGTGTATGTAAGGAGATATGCTTCCTCGACCAGAACTTGTCTAGTTCGCTATTTTCTGTTGAAAGTCTAAGAAAGTTTGTTTATTTTGAGAGTGCTAGAGGCTGAGTGAGTCAAAAGTGTAAAATATGAAAAATGTTCCATTATATGTTATATATATGACTGTAAAATTTCAAAGAGATTGGATAATTGTAGCTCTAGAGAGATCTAAATTGATCATATTTGCTCGGATAGTACTTGGAGAGTAAAGTCAGGGTGAAATTTAGAAATTCACCATAAATTGTGTAGATCTCCTTTTGATCTAAATTTTGGATATGTTAGACCCCATAAATATCTATGTTAAGTGACAAAAAGAATGGAGAAATTTGGATGTCTGTAGCTCTTTTCCGAGCTGGTTTAGTACGAGTTAGCGAGAAAGGTTTTCCAACTCGGTAGAAATAGTTAGTGTGAGCTGGTTCTCGACTTCGAGAGCGACAGAGGCTGATCGAGCTAGATAAGTGGGATTAGCGAAGTGGAATTTGCCGAAGTGGGATTTGGCAAAGTAAGATTAGCGAAATGGGATTTTCCGAAGTGAAATTTGGTGAAGTGAGATTAGCGAAGTGGGATTTGCTGAAGTGGGATTTGGCAAAGTGAGATTAGCGAAGTGGGATTTGCCGAAGTGGGATTTGGCAAAATAAGATTAGCGAAGTGGGATTGCCGAAGTGAGATTTAGCGAAGTGAGATTAGCAAAGTGAGATTGCCGATGTAGAAGTTGGTGAAGTGGAGATTGGCGAAGTGGAATTGGCGAAGTGGAAATTAGTGAGGCAGTAGCTTATTTAAAAGAGAAGCAGCGGCCATTTTCTCACGATAACTTCCCTCTTTTCTTTCTTCCTTCCTCATTTCTTCTCCTATCTGTTCCATTTATTTTTTAATGCATTAATACTCAGAATTAATGCATTAAATCATTAAATTATCGCATTTAAAGGCTTCGATCATCATTTTCAAGCTCAGATCCTCCAAGAACTCATTTTGGAAAAATAAGGTAATTTCCTTCAAACTTCATTTTCTTTTTAGATTAAGATTTTTAGTAGTTAGAATAAATATTTATGAGTTGTATTAGAATAAATATTTATGAGTTATATAGAATCTATATGAGCATTTAAGGTTATTAATTTTGGTTAATATGGAAGATACCAAAATTTATGAATTTTGATGAATAGTGACTTGAATAGTAAGTATATTCTTAATTTTCAGATTTTCTTTAAGAGATGAATTAAATTGATGTTAGGAAACAATAATAGAGACTATAAGATGGTTAAAATTATAAGGAACCATATTATGTACTATTAATTGAGAAAACCCTAATTGTGAGTATTTGAGGAATTGTCATAGGAGAAGAGAACTCAAGGAAATAAAGGAGATTATTGAATGTACAAGTAATTGAGGAAAATACAAGGATAAATTGCTTTGAGGTAAGTATGAACATTGCATATGCATATTATTTCTTTGAAATTGATTATTCAATCCTTCCTACTGTTCATATATATGATTCTCATGTTATGAAGTATTGTATTATTAACCTATTAAATGAAATTTCCATGATGTTCTCAAACAAATGATAATTTGTTCCATGTAATCACTTTATATATTGTAAATGACTTGGTCATTCTTCCTTGGACCAAGCTCATATGAAACCTATTTGTTAACTTGAATGAATTCATGTTTATATATTGATGGTCTTGTGACCAATATGATTCTTGTAAAATTCAAGTTATATGATCTATGAAATGTATATGTATATAATGCTCTTCCTAATGGGAGTAAATTCATTGGTCTATTGTGCACTTTGGGGACATAGCTGATAGAGTTTTTATCAGTGTTCCACCTAGAGGGGACCATGAGCTCTAGGCATATATCTGGCCAAGCATATGTTTTGCGATAAGGTAGCAAGGACTACTGATGCACTCTGTTGTGATAAGGTAGCAAGGCTACTGATACACTCTGTAGTTCTATCGTATGATTTGATAGTGCAATTCGATTGTGAGCACTTATGTTCTTGTAAGCATAACCTTATGGTATTTTCATATCCATGTTCCTTTGGCTTGACCTTTACTTTGCATGTTTATATCTTACTGAGTTGAAGGCTCGCTCCTCTTCTGTGGATTTCAGGTGATAATGTAGCTCGAGAGGGAGCTAATTTAGAAGACAGAGCTTCTTGATTAATTCCTCCAAGAAAAGTCCATGTAATTATTTTGATATATATTCATTAGTTTGTATTATGGTATTGTATGTATGAGAAGTATACTCTAGAACTCCATAGTTAGATGTTGAGGATGATATTAATTTGATGTCTGAATTGTTATAATTGGGCTGCCCTTGTTCCTTATTGATATGGGGATGTATCTTTTGATTGGTAAGGAATAAGAGGAAATTATATGATGATGAATATAAATGTATGAATGGTGATTGCATGAATCATAGAAATGAGTATTTATAATGATAACTATGTATGATGTGGATATCTATTGTGAATGAGATCCAGGATATGAGTGTTCTACGGGTTTATGGTGGCTTTAAGCCTATCCTTGCCCTAGGACCGTCGCACCACTAGAGTTGGGGTGTGATATGCATCTATATATATTCCTCTCATACTCGGTAGGGTATCTCATCCTGTTGAAAGATATGTGTTTCTCCTAGAGAATGTTCATAAATTATTCATTCTCGAAAAGACTAATCACCATGACAATCCTACTACATATGAAGAGGTTATGACTGACATAACTCTGCTAGATGGTTTGTTGTTATGCAATTCAAAATGGGTTTCATATATGCGAACCAAGTTTGTGAATTGGTGGACCCTCCTAAAGGGGTAATTTCCATAGGGTGAAAATATTTCTATAAGCGAAATATTGGTGCAGATGAAAAAGTGAAAATCTCTAAGGTATGATTTGTAGCAAAAGGGTACAGTGAAAGAGAAGGTATTAATTATAAATAAACTATCACGACTTGACCCTATTGGACATGTGACAGACACTAAGGAACTGGAAAACATAAGACTTTTGGAACCCGTACTAAGCCTAACTTACCACTGAACGACAACACTGCAATATGACACTTGTAACTATCACAAGCAAAGGCTATGAATCCACCTGTTAAATAGAATCTCAATAATTTAACATCATCAATTAGCCACTCAGGGCTGATATTATGCATTTAACATCATCAATTAAATATTTCTGCTTAACGGAGCAACAACAGAACTATGATTATAAATCTAACACTAAACATAATAATCTGGAGCTCTAGAGATTTTTATACAATAAAATGAATTAATTATATAATAAAATAAAATAATTCCACTTCCTGAGAAATAGAAGACAGGAATACTCAACTTAAAAAATTAATCTTTATAAGATCAACCCGAAACCTAGAAACATATGGTTAAAGTGCTATGGAAGAACCAGACGATAGAGGAATGTACATGGGAGAGTGAGCAAGAGATGCGGAGTAGATATCCATCTCTGTTCCAGTAATGAGGTATATTTTATTTAAATTCGAGGACGAATTTAATTGAAAGAGGGAAGAATATAACACCTACCATTTATATATATATATATATATATATATATATATATATATATATATATATATGTGTGTGTGTGTGTGTGTGTGTGTGTGTGTGTGTGTGTGTGTGTGTGTGTGTGTGTGTGTGTGCGCGCGCGCGCGCGCTTTAGAGTTGGTATTGCTACCCATTTATTTGGAACCAACTCATTATTATAGTATAATCTGATTATTCTGAAATATTCAAAAATTGATAAGAATCTTTGTTGAAAATAAATATATTCTAAATCAAGTAGATATTATTATCAGAACACCTTCTTAATGAGGAACAAATCATAGGACTGTTTGCATCAGCGACTTGACTGATAGAGTCAAGCTATCAGGGTCCTTCTTAAAGGGGACAAAGTTTCTTTAGGCGCGTAGCCAAGCACATATACTCTGTATGGAGATCGTAGTACTCATGTTCTGCTTATGGATGTCATTAGACTCTAGTTCTGTTTCTCTGTTATTTTGACATCTATATTGCTTACCTTACACACACACACACACACATATATATCTGTGATGTGTTATTTCTTGTAGGTATTTCTGATCTATGATTTCAGACATCTGTATTCTGATCTATAATTCTGATTCTGATATGTACATGACCTTTGATTATATATATTTGATATTTGTAATATGAACTTTATTTGTCATATATATGGATAAAGAGAGCATTCCGAATCTCTGATCTGATTCTGAATCTCAAATATGAGATATGCATAATTCTCAAGTATGTCCTAAACTAATGTAGTTTCTGCAAATTCAAAATTAAAAAGAGTAAAAATACTCAATAATGTAATTTTATCCATGAATTTTAAATCCGTAGCACCACCCAAGTAATGCGGTCTAGTTTTTAAATATTTATTTTAAATTTTAATAAAAAAATATAAATTATAATTGTAGTAATATAAATACATGATTTTATGATAATTGTTTTCAACACTATTATATCATTTGTTTTAACTTTTTTATTCGTCTCCTTCGATCAAGAATATGGTATATTCATTTTTTTGGTATTTCATTTATATAATTCTTTTGATTTATCTTTTTTTTTTTTTTTTTCTATGCATAGTTATAGATAAAAGTTATTTATTTGTTTATTTATTAAAATTATATGAAAAAAAGTACATAATTTGAAATTTAATTAAAAAACTTTCCAATCATTTGATTTGCATTTCTTAATTTTTAGGGATAAGATACAATTTTGACCCTGCCATTTAGCCGTAGGAGCACATTAGTTTTTAATATTTTTCGAGATATAATTTTGACCCTAACGTTATTAAAATAAATAATTCCGACCCTTTGACCGTTGACTTTTCTTCCTGGACCTCACAAGAATTAAAAAAGTAATTGACAAATTATAATTTAGTCCCTAAAATTTTATTTATTTATAAAAAAGTATTTTTTAAAATTAAAAATATAAAAAAATAAAATAAATTAATAACTAAATAAAAATTAATTATTTTATTTATTTAAAATTAAAAAAATATTATTTTTAATTTAAAAT
>CANXYC011928450.1:0-15795 GCA_948193065.1 Aleurites moluccanus | reverse complement strand
GTCTGCCATTCTGACTTAGAACAGCTCCAATGCCAACCTTAGAAGCATCTGTGTGTAGCTCAAAAGGTAGTGAGAAATCTGGCAACACCAGAATTGGTGCAGTAGTTAGGCATTCCTTGATCACTTGGAAGGCCGTCTCAGCTTCGCAGTCCACTCAAACTGTCTACCCTTCATGCAATCTGTGATTGGAGCCATGGTACTGCAAAAGTGAGGGATGAAGCGCCGGTAAAAAGAAGCAAGACCATGAAAGCTCCGAACTTCAGTGATGGTCTTTGGAGTAGGCCATTGCCTTACAGCTTCTATTTTTGAGTCATCAACCTGCAAGCCATCTCCTGAAACCACATATCCCAAAAACATAACCTTGGAAGCCATAAAAACACACCTCTTTGTTGTTGCATAGAATTTCTCCCTGCGAAGAACACTCAAAACTAAAATTTCTCCCTGCGAAGAACACTCAAAACTGCTCGAATATGCTGCATGTGATCTTCTGGATTAGCATTGAAAATTAAAATGTCATCAAAGTATACAATGACAAAACTGCCAATGAATGGCCTCAACAACTGATTCATTACAAGCAAAAAAGTGCTAGGGGCATTAGACAGTCCAAAAGGCATTACCAACCACTCATACAACCCCTCACGTGTTTTGAAAGCAGTTTTCCATTCATCTTTAGGCCGAATTAGAATATGTGGTACCCACTCTTCAAATCCAGTTTGGTAAATACAGTTGCACCACTAATCTGATCAAGAAAATCATCCAACCGCATAATAGGAAATCTGTACCTCACTGTGATCTTGTTAATGTCTCTGCTATTCACACACATCCTCCAAGAACCATCTTTCTTGGGCACCAATAGGGCTAGAACTGCACAAGGACTCATGCTCTCTCTGACATGGCCCTTAGCTAAAAGCTCTTCAACTTGCCTACGCAACTCATCATGCTCTCTAGGACTCATTCTGTAGTGGGGCCTAATAGGCAGAGCTGCTCCTGGCTCCAAATCAATGTGATGTTGTATATCACACAAAGGAGGCAATCCATTGGGCAACTCTTCAGGAAACACATCATTAAATTCAGCAAGTATAAGAGCCACCTCTTCTGGAATACTTGCCAACTTTGTGATCTCTTTCCCAATCAGCACAAAAATTGTTTCGGCACTCTGCATCTCCTCATCAAATTATACCAATGACAACATATTAGTACTGGTCCCTATCGGTGGGGTTTTAGCCATTGTTGGCTTACTAGGCACAAACACAATCTTGACACCCTCAAATACAAAGCTGTATGTGTTGGCTCTCTTGTCATGATTTACGCTCCTATCATACTGCCATGGCTGCCCTAATAATAAATGGCATGCATCCATAGTTATTATATCACACCACACATCATCTTTATATCGTGCACCAATAGAAAATGTGACTAGGGCTCATTTAGACACTGTTACCTCACCTCCCTTCTTAAGCCATGAAAGCTTATACGAGGTTGGATGTTGTTCTGTCTTGACAACTAATTTCCTCATTGCCTCCTCTGAAATAAAATTGTCACTGCTCTCCGCATCAATGACAAAATGACAGACCCTGCTTAGAAAGGTGCAAGTAGATTGAAAAATATTCTTACGCAACCAGTCATCTTCATCTGCAGCCTTAGGAGTTAAACAAGACCTCCTCACAACTAGGGCAGTTCCCACATCTCCCCCTACAAACTCTTCGTCTAAAGGCTCATCATTATACACAGGCAGTCCTTCAAAAGCATTATGTTCTTCCTCATAATCATCATTCTCAACAAACAATACTTTTTTTCTAGCCTTCTTATATTCAGATTGCCTATGCCCCACTTCTCCACATGCAAAACACTTAATACCACTGCTACTACTGGCTCCCCTATTAAACTAATTAGCACTCCCAGTAGCCTTAGTTACATTTCCATCTACACGATTCACCACAGGATTTCCAATAACATTATTACTAGCGGGATTTAGGGGATTACCAAAACTGCTTGTTCGATGAGACTGCTGCTTCTCGACCACAAGAGCCCTTTGGTGTGCAGCCGAAACAGAGACAACATCAAACATATTGACGGTGTCTTGAATCTGAACCCTCAATCCTCCAATATAATGAGCCACCAACTGATCTTCTGTCTCATGAATCTCATTCCTGGCAATTAGTTGGTAAAATTTAGTGGTATAATCATCCACTGATTTGGTTCCCTGCTTCAGATTTTGTAACCGTTGGTACATTAACCTTTGAAAATTATAGGGCAGGAACATAGTCTGCAGGTGCTTCTTCATCTTCTCCTAGGAGGTTATCTTCAGTTTTCCCATCCTCTCACGTGACAGTTTTGCTTGCCGCCACCAAGCCGATGCTCGACCTCGTAGTCTGGTTGCTATTAAGGGAACACGTTTGTTTTCAGGCACTCCCTTAAATTCGAACACCTCCTCCACCTTAGCTAGCTAGTCCAGAAATTGCTCAGGTGCAAGGCTGCCATGAAACTCAGGGATTTTAGTTCGCATCCCAGCCTCCCAATGTCGCCTATCATCTTCTTCCTCAAAAGGTCTACGTCGCCTGCAAGGTGCCTCATCAACGTACTCCTCTTCTGTACTCAAATTGTCCTCATCACTGTCTCGATCACCACGACGATTCTGTTGACTATTTTGTCTCCCCTGATTGGCCCTAAGATGGGTCTGCATCAAAGCGTCCATTCTTTCAGTAATCTGTCCTAACACCTGTTCAAATCATTCCTCCATTCGTGCCATCCTTTGTTCTAGGTCACGCTCGTTCCCCTCATCAGGACGTTACTACTGTTGTCATCGTGGAGGCATGGCTTTTTTTTTAAAGCTCAAGCTCTGATACCAACTGTCGCAGCGGAATATCATTGGAAAATCAAAACACTATTATAATTCGTTGATTCGCGTATGAATACAGGAAAGTAACCTTCTATAACCTGTTGATTTTAGAAATACCAGGAAATAGGCATCAACTTCGTGTTTCTAGGAAAAAAGAAACTGGAAAAAAGTAGGTTTTTTTTATTATTCACCAATCTGCCTCTTACAAAACAAAACATGCCTATTTATAAGCTAAAAGAAAAATAAAACCCTAATGGGCTTAACAGGCTTCGGCCTAAAATAACAAAATAAAACAGTATATAAAAAAAGGAAACAAATGAGCATAAAACTTCAGGGGCTCTGTTCGGGCTTTAAACGGATGATTTTGGGGTCAAAACTGGGCCGTGTTGGGTTCTCAAGCATTGTTCTAGATCTCTGAACGGGTTTTGAAACAAGTACTCATGGGCCCCGTGGCTCATCCTATGCTGAAAGTTATGGCCTTATAAAGGCGACTTGAGCGAAATGCCCTATCTTGCTTCTCCAAAAACTGTAAAGTCCGCTCCTCTATTTGCTGGCCTGCATCACAATATCAATAGAAATTTCAATATTCAATAACAATTTAATGGGTAATCAATAATGGCTAAGGACCCAAATGGTCATTCAAAAGTAATAATATGATTCTTGGTCTAAGGCCCAAAATAAAATCATAACAAGAACAAAGATTCCATGTGGGAAACTTAGTCCAATAACAATAACTAACTCTTAATATTAAGAACATTTATCAATAATAATAATGTCTAAGAATTTAGAGAGAACATATATACTTTATAGGTTTACAATGAAAAATATTCGATATGATCAATACATTCCATAACTTACCTCAAATCCAAAGCAAAAATAGTGCTTCACACTATCAACACAATCAACAATCCAATGTCCTTGGGTTCACCAAATCTAAAACAACAAATCCCCAAAATAGGTCAATTAGGGTTTCCATACACAAGTCCATAAAACAAATGTTATGATTCTAAACTTCTTAGAGTTCTATTAAACATATTATAACTCGAACTATCTCATCAAAAGAAGAGAGAAGGAACTCAAGCAAGGAAATATACTATTCACCATAAATATCATTAATACCACAATAAAATTCTAACCATAAATACTAGCAATAAATACTCCTAACCACTTACCCATACCCCATAAACAATTAATTAAGGCACACAAAGTCCCCTTAAAAGAAAAGATCAAGGTCTTACCATTAAAACCTTAGAAAATGGATTTCAAGAGAAAAATGGCTTCAATGGAGATTTGATGTCTTAAAATGAGTTTCCCATGAAGAATCCTTGAAGAAAATTTGTTTCTAAGTGTTAGGAAGGTGATTTGAGATGTTGGGTATGGTTTTAAAGACAGCTTGGAGCAAAACAAAAATTAGGTTGCAAAGTTGAAGAAAAATCAGAAATGACTTGCTATATAGCACCGCTGCACGAAAGTCGCCCCTGCTACTCTAGAAAATCATTAAGCAGTAACAACCTCTACTCGATCCAGTAACGCTTGCTGCAACCCCTCATGCTACTCGAACAGTAGCTCCCACTACTGACAATCATCCTACAATCCAAGCTACTGCTTCTTTTAGTCGTGGCGGTGACACTTCTAGTAGCGCCCGCAACACACATGAACATTAACTCTTCAGAGCAAAACACTTCTAAACCCATTCTAATACAACTCCAATCCAATCTAAATGCAAACCAAACATAATCAATCAATCTATGAGGTCTATGGAACACTATAAACACTAACCATGACACACTTACACAATAACAAACAATTAATTCATGCAATCAACCTTGATTGTTAAAAACCATATTTAATCATTTTTCTTCAACCTTCAAATTAACCCAAAATGGGGTTCTTCATCAACTCCTCCTCCTTCATTACTTTTATTTGAAGCTACATATCAATAGAAATTATTTTAGGTGACAATAAACATGAAATTGCACTAATTTAACTCTAATTGAATCATTCTCCCAAAATCTCCAAATTATAGTGATGTGAACCCCAATCGACTTGCTTTGAGACCCAACACCTTTACGCTTGGAAGAGACCCCTTGGAAAGGTAAATCAGATTCGAACAAGAAAACCTCAACCCATTGACGAACTTGTGCCAAGAACCTTGGTATAATGGATGAACACCACAAAGTGATTAGCTCATAAGTTCTAAACGATTCTAGTAAGAACAAAAATTGAGAGAATTCTCACAAAATTATATTAATCAAAATCTGAGGTATTGATTTACATAAATAGTTAGGTATTTATAATGACTAGCTTACATGAAAACCCTAACTTTAACTTCCTAGATAAAATAAACTTCCTAGATAAAGGTAAACTTCCTTGCTAAGGATAACCTTCCTAGATACTAATAACCTTCCTAGATATAAAGCTAAGCTTTACTAGATAAGGATAAGCTTCCTAAAACAAGATAAATCAGTAAAAATTCTTTTTGGGCTTTAGGAGATATTAAAACAGGTTCAAAACTCACTAATTAAGTAATTAAATTGTGTTTTTTTTTTCAAACATGGGCTTAAACAAAACATAAACAGCGCAAATAGAAGATCTAGATCATATCATTCTCCCTTTCTTGAGATGATTCATCCTCGAATCATGCACTATGGCATCGTAGAAGTATGATGCCTCCCTTGTATGTGTCATTCTTCCCTTGTTGGAGAAAACTCATCCTCGAACTTTGAAGTGTTGAAGTAATAAGAACAATACACAAGTGTGCCAATTTTCCTTTTTGATGACTTGTAGCAAATAAAATGTTTGGAGGATCTGAAAACCTGTTGTAGAATCATCAAAGATATCATGAGGCAAAACAAAATTCACCATAAAAATATTCAAAAATTCAGCATTATTTTTATTTTTGTGGAGAACTAAATCATTCTCCTTTGCTCCTTCATCTTCTTGCACTTCTAAATGAAAAACATTTTTTTTCATCCTCCAAGATTTCTTGATGAGTTTCAAAGGCTGGAATTTCTTCATGAATAACAACTTCTATTGATGGTGCCTCATTTTCTTCTTCAATTTTTTCATCCACCCAATCAGCTTTACAAGTGAATTCGATTGGGTTGATTATTATGCTTTCAATCTCATCTTCAGCTTTTCTTCTTTGATATTTAGCTCTTTGCTCGGCTTTCCACCTTTTGCGCTCTTCTTTAGTTTCCTCAAAGGTTCTCTTATAATATTCCTTGAGCAACTCTTCTCTAGATTTCATGGCTTGCCTTGGTGCATTTGGAGCATTTGGATTTTGTCTCCTTGTGGTCGAATCTTTTAGCCTATCCAATTGATCTATGATCTCCTCAAATTGCAAATTCATGGATTGGAATTGCCTTTCAATCTCCTCCAATTTAAAAAGCAATGTCTATTTCTTGAGTGTTTTTTATTTTTTTACTCATTGTGATAACCCAAATCAAAATTACCAATTTATGAGCTTTCAACTTTCAACCAGCAATGAAAATTATTGACATAAGTAGAATAGAATGAATGGAAACAAAAATACTAAAAACAAGAGTATTAGGAAAAATAAAAGGAATAATAATTGACAAAATGAAAACACGAATAAATGGAATTAAACAAATTAGGACAAAATTAATGTGGAGATTGACAAAAATTGAAAAGAATAAAAGATTTAAAGGTAATAAGATACAAACGAACTCAAATGAAAAGATATGGAAACAAGAAAAAAAAAATAGTTAGGACTCGATCGACTTGCTTTGAGACCCAACACCTTTACATTTGGAAGCGACCCTTTGGAAAGCTAAATCAGATTCGAACAAGAAGACCTTGACTGTGTTAAGAACCTTGGTATAATGGATGAATGCCACAAAAGTGATTAGCTTTGATAAGTTCTAAACTATTCTAGTAAGAACCAAAATTGAGAGAACTCTCATAAATTTATATTAATCAAAATCTAAGGTATTGATTTACATAAATAGTTAGGTATTTATAATGATTAACTTATATGAAAACCCTAACTTTAACTTCCTAGATAAAATAAACTTCCTAGATAAGGGTAAACTTCCTAGATAAGGGTAAACTTCCTAGATAAGGATTATCTTCCTAGATAAGAATATGATATATCCCTAAGTTCAGAACACAACTCACCTATCTCCTCCATGGGTTCGGCCTTCTTGAAGTTGGAGTCCAACTATTATGTTGGTGGATTGGGTATATTGATGTTATAAATGGAAGCAAACCCATGAGAGTCAAACCAATTGAAGACTTTGCAAATTTCTAGTTTTGGTTATTTTTTCTCTTTCAGCTTTGTAATAGATTTAAATAATTACTATTTTGGGTAAGGTAGTTGTTCTAGCCTAATTAAGTATTTATCTTTTAGGTTATGTTTAATTTTATTATCAATTTCAGCCCTTTTTCCATGCTGTTAGGGTTTTGTAAGGATTGTAGAGACTATATTAAGTCTCTTACATGAAAATGGAAAGGGACAAGCAATGACAAGAACCTGCCTTTCCTTTATTCTTTCCTTTTTTTTTTTTTCTTTAAGCTTTGCTGATTTATTTTCTGCAGTATTTCCTTTTTCTATTATTAATTTTCTTACAAGCTTTTATTTTGAATGTTAGCTTTCCTTTTGTGTTGATGCTATTTTAAATTTCCAGCATTTGAATTTACAAGTTTTCTTCTCTTTCTTCCTTTCTCTCCCAAATCCGAACCCACCATTCTTGAATATTCAAGAACCCTAATTTTCTCTCTCATCAAGAACACCATCAAAATCTCATCAAACCTTAGCTTCCAACTTCAAATAGTCTAGAATCATCCCCATTCGAATCATATTGGGGTTGGAAAACATTTGCTTACCTAAATCTCCAAACTCCAAAACCAATCTCACACTAAGCCTAGGTGAGCTCACCCTTACTGCCCAAAATTTTTGTTTTCACAAATCAGTTCCAAATTTCATAAAACCTATGCCAATCAACCTTAAATACTTCCATTAGAATGCCCCTTAAGTTTGGTAGCATTTGGAGTCCATTTACTTGGTCAATTTGGAGTTTAAAGTTATAAACCCTAACTTGGCAATTTGGGGATTCTGTACTTTTGGCTTTGGGGAACAAAAATTGGCTTACCCTTGAGTTAAATCAAGGTTAGAAGACACTTAATCAAGGCTGGATTCCATCACTAAACCTAAGTTGTCTGAAATGATTTTGTGTAATTGAGTTAGGATGTGTAAATTGAGTATAGAATAAGTCAATTGGAAGTTAATTGATGATTAATTGATGGTTGAATTGTTGTAGAAAATTCGATTGAGGAAAATTACTGATTTTGCCTACTTTGAGGAATTTGAAGAATTTGGTGGCAAATCAATTTTTCTTGGTGATTTGGAGTGTTAGGTGAGTTTAATATGCATCATATGTTATGCCTAAATTGTTAAAATGCCAATTGAAATCCATATGTGAAAACCCTGAAGTGGCCGAACCACTTTAGGGCAAAATTGCCTTATTTTGTTCATGATTTTCCTATGGCTTTTTCATGCCAAATTGATCCAATTGATGATGTTTATTGAGTTGTATATAATGCCTATGGAATTTCTTATATTGTGTATTGTTGTTGATAATTGGGGCAATGTCAATGTTGCACCAAAACTATGCCAAAATGTCTATTGAATATTGCACACAATATGTTCGATAAAATGCCTAACCTAAAAGTCCATAGGCCAACCATTTGAATGCTATCTTTGCAACCGATAATGGCATGCCAATTGCGTCAACTTTTTGGCTATAAATGAGCAATTTATGTTTGATCCCATTGTTGGTTGCTAGACCTTTAGTCATTGTATAATCGATTGTTATTGATGTCTTATTGACTCTATTGCTCATTGAATTGATTGATGATGAGTTATTGATATTGGTGATGCCATTATTGTAAAATGGTATATATTGATGTGTTATTGTTTCTATTGATTCCGAGGTGATTTGACAGAGCTGTCGTCCCGATAGGGTAGTGAGTTCATACTATTGGCATTGTGCACAATGTATTGTTATAGTACCCTGAACTAGGAAGGGATGTCCAAGTCATAAGACATGATGCGTTTTATGTTTATTTATACGAGTGATTTGTGCTTGACACATTTCTATGCATTTCATGGCTTTATATCTATCATTTTTCATCTTATCCATGTGATATACATTCCATTGATGTGATTGTTTACGTATAGTCATATTTTGTACTTGATTCTGTATTATAGAGATTCTGAGCAGATTGATTTATTTATTTCATTTGCCTATTGCTTCTTGATATTCCATTACCTATTTTATTGGTCGATGCATATTAGATTCACTGAGTATCATATATACTCACCCTCTCACTGTTTCCCTCTCCAGGTGCAGAGTAGGAGGCAGATATCCTAGCCTTTTGACTCTTTGTGGCTATGTAGTTTTATAGCAGTGTAATTATTTTAAACACTGAATATTTTGTATGTTCATATCCTAGCTGCTCCATGGGTTAGGTACAGTATAGTTAGTGTATGAACATGTATGTTTGGGAATATTGGAGATTAATTAATTATATGACTATGGTTATTATAGAAAGATACAGCATGAATGACAGAGTGACAAAATGAATAGTGCTTATGTTTGTGTATGATTATAGATTGTTATGTGATTGATGATGGGTATATATGTTTTTGCTGCGTTATTCTGTGGTATGTGATTGTATTGTAGTGATCGATGGATTTTACGAGTGATGGTCACCTCGGCATCTCTGACAACCTAGGACCGTCGCGACCCACCAGATCGAGTCGTGACACCTTTCTAGCAACATTCTAACTCATCTGAATTGTAGGCTAGGAAACTGTAGTAGATGGCTGCTGATCACCCCATAAAGGATATTTGCTGATAAAATGACCATGCTGCCCATATTTTAGGTAGGCACTTATCTATCGTCGACATTCCCCTTCGTGCCTTCTACCACAAAAACTGCAAATCGGCACACTAGGCATCTGTGTAGTAGGTCTAGAAGATCCCTGTGAATAAGCTGGTGCAGACTGCACTGAAGGTCCCCTACTCTGTGTCCTCCTTCTCTGACTACCAGATGGAAGTCTCTGATCAAACCTGGGCACCGGCTCAATCTATATAGACTGGGAGCTGCTCTCCCCTCTGCTGCCCTATGATCCAGTTCCTTCCTTCCTCTTCTGATCCCTCTTCGCTCTCTCTAACTTGTATTTTTCCTCCATCTGATTAGCCTTATCAACGATCGTAGTTAGAGATGTGAACTCTGTAGCTAGTAGGGTATTATGTAATGAAGCATACAAATCCCTCCTGAACCTATTAATCAAATCTGCCTCAGTAGGAGCAATCTGTGTGGCATATCTGCTGAATCTGATAAACTCCTTAACATACTCCTCCGCTATCCTACTACCCTACTTAAGCTGCTCAAATTGTATCAAATTTCTAGTCTTCACTCCTTCTATCAGGAACTCATAAATCAACCCCTGTCTGAACTTTGCCCAAGTAGGAGGATGATCACCATACAATCTGGGCTCCATACAACAAGAAAACCATATCCAGGCTTTCCCCTTCAGTAATAAACCCACTAGCTCAACTGCTCTAATATCAGAACAAGGTAGTCTCCTCACTGCTTTCTCAACCTTCTCAAGGAAATCTATTGGCTCATCGCCTCTGTCACCTTTGAACTCTGGCAGATTAATCTTCAGAAAACTAAACATAGATACTTCGCCCTCATCAATAACTCGGCGGGCTCCCTGTACTGCTGGCTCTCTAGGAACCACAGTTGGCTGCACAGGAGTTAGAGCAACAGGTACTGCAGCTGGAGCAACAGGGGGTGGCACTGCTGCTGGTATTGGTGGTGGCGGCATATTTTGTCATTTTTGTCTTAATTCTGCTAATTCCTGATGTAACTCCATCATCCCCTGCATCATCTCCATCCTCCAAGGGTCATCACTCCTCTCTATCACCTTTGTCATTTATCGAGATCTGGACGGTTCATCTAAAAATTCCATGACAAGAGACTCATTAGAGGCTATCTCTACCTCTCTAGTATTCCTATCTTTGTCGTCGGACATCTCTGTCAACTGTCAGAAAACAAAACAACATACTCCGTATGTTACAGAAATGCAGATTACTCATATATGCTTGACGAATACAACAAAAGACGATACAGGAATTCCTATGCTCCATGGTTTACTTAACTCTACCCATACTGTACTTATTTACTAATCCTTTGTAACCTAGTTACTATTCATCTGTAACCTATGCTCTGATACCGCCTCTGTTATGTCTCAATTTTGAAACATAATGGTCTTAGGATGCGGGAGATGCTAGAGGTGATCGGCACCCGTATAACCCAGTATCATATGCAACTATCAATTAATTAGTCAATTAATTAATTACTATTCATTCTGACATTCTGTAATCTGTCTGTAATTCATACTGTTATTGGTTTTAACATTCATCATCACATACCATATCATTAATTATATTCCATAATATGCCATACATATATGTTCATCTACCTACTATACCATATACAACCCATGGAATAGCTAAAATATGAACATACAAAATACAATGTTTAATATAATTACAATGTCACTCAAGTAGCAGAAATCCACAGAGATATCAACAAGTGGGATTCTGCCTCCTACTCTGCACCTGGAAAGGGAAACAACGAAAGGGTGAGTATATAAAATACTCAGTGAATCTAATATGCATCGATCATAAATATGAACTGGAATATCAATAAAGGATAGACAAATGAAATAATAATATCAGTCTGCTATCAACAAGTGGGATTCTGTCTCCTACTCTGCACCTGGAAAAGGAAACAATGAAAGGGTGAGTATATAAGATACTTAGTGAATCTAATATGCATCAATCATAAATATTAACTAGAATATCAATAAAGGATAGACAGATGAAATAATAATATCAGTCTGTTCAAGAATATTAGAATACAGAATCAAGTTATAGAAGATAACTGTAGAGTCAATAATCAAGTCAATGGAAAGTATATCATATGGATAAGACAGATGCAAGGCCATGAAACTCGTATCACATGTATCATCATGTATCAGTAAACATAAGACTGATCAGGTCTTATGGCTAGGATGGTTAACCCTTCCCAGCTAGGGTATTATTATACAATGTGCACATTGCCGACAGTATGTACCCATTACCTTGTTGGAGCGGCAACTCTGTCAAATCACATTTAAGCTATAATAGGTATAGAACAAATCAATAGATACCATTAAACAACAATGGTATCACCAAGTATCAATAACTCGATATCAATCAATTCAAGTTGTAATATAAACAATGGAATAGCAATAACAAGTAGATATATAATGGCAATAGGTTTGGCAATTAACAATGGGATGGAATATAGGTTGGTCATACATGAACAAAAGGTTAGCATAATTGGCATGCCAATATTGCTGGCGACGATGACATTCAAATGGTAGACCTATGGATGAACATGTAATAGGCCTATGACAAAATGAATTAGACATTTTATCAAACACTTGATGTGCAACAAAGGATGGACAAATTGGCAAGGTTTGGGTGCAACTTCAACATTGCCCCAATATTCAACAAACAACTCACAATCAAGGCAATACAATAGGCATTGATTATCCAATAAACAACAACACATAATGGATCAAAAATGGTATGGAAATCAAGTGAAATACAAAGCAAAATTTCAAAGATGAATAGTGCCAATAGATTCGGCCAAAATAGAGGTTCCAAGGTAGTTTTCCAATCAACATTTTAACACATAAATCATGTTATTTGATGCATATTAAACTCACTTAGCACTCCAAACAAGCCACCAAAATTGATTTGCCACCAATTTCCTCAAAGTAGGCAAAAATTGCAATCTTCCTCACTTTGATTTTCCACAACAAACCAACCATCAATAATCCATCCATTAGCTTCCAATTAACATATTCTAAGCTTAATTAACATAAACTAACACAAAATCAAAGATTCAATTCACACAACTTAGGTTTAGGGTTTCAAATTGGGGAAAACCTATCAAATGCATCGATTGATGTAATTAATCACTAAACCCATTTTATTCATTATCTAGTTCATCTAAATCCATCATTAAACTAAATAAATAACTTCCTTACCTTGTGTGATTGATCCAACCAAATTCCCTTTCCAATTATCCTTTGATTTCCTTTGTGATTCAAGGTGAGAAATGGCTTGGAAATGGAAGAAACAAGGTTATATTTAAGTTTTCTTTAAGAAAATTGCATGAAAATGGTGGGAAAAATGGAGGTGAGGTTCGGCCAAGCTATGGTAGGAGAAGAAAATGGTCAAAATTTTCCTAAGGCATGCTTATATACTAAGTTAAGAATGACAATTTGCATTTAAGTCCTTAAACTTTTCATAAATTGAACTTTGACTCCAACTTCTTCTGTAATTTATTCTGACAATTCTGTTGGGATTTAGATTTTAAAGAGGGAATTCAAATAGCTTATTTTTATTTATACTTTATTATAAAAATAGTTTCAGAACCATTCTGAAACCCAGACAGTGGGTTTCCCACTATACCCCTGAAGTTCTACTTATTTATGAGCTTGCCATTACTTACTTTTTCAATGTTCCTAAACATTTTTCACCTCTTTCTTTTCACCATAATTACACATATATTTATATGATTCTTTATCCCCTAGTCAAAATAAAAAATTTATTTGTCGACCGGATTGCTATTTTCTCAGCAGTGTTATTAACACCAACGTTTTTCTAGGACAGTAACTCATATGCATTCTAACTGTTTCTAAAAAATTATCTTTAGTTATTTCGATGATTTCAAACCAATAACTGATTATATTAATATTCAATTATGGTAGGCTTTTCTAGGGTATTACTTCAATTTACTTCACGGTTTCGGCAAAAAATTCATAAAGCCTTGTGTACTTAATTAAACTTCAGCATAGCCTTCCATCTGCAAACTGATGGACAAATGAAGCGAACCATTCAAACATTGGAGGATATACTCTGCTTATATGTGCTAGACTTTGGTAGGAATTAGGATCATTATTTACCTCTGATTGAATTCGCTTATAACAATAACTACCACTCATCTATTGGTATGCCGCCATATGAAGCTTTGTATGGCAGAAAATGTAGATCACCCATTTGTTGTGTAGAACCTAGAAAGAAACATATGGAAGGTCACTTGATTAAAGAGATAATGGAGAAAGTTTCCATTATTAAAGAAAGAATGAAGACTGTCTTCAATCGACAGAAGAGTTATATGGATCCTAAATAAGAGGATGTACACTTTTCGGTTGGGGATTATGTTTTCCTTAGAATATTACCGATGAAAGGCGTAATGAGATTTGGTAAGAAGGGAAGCTTTCATTGATGTATCTTGGGCCATTTGAAGTCTTAGATAAAGTCAGCAACATATCTTATTGACTAGCTCTTCTACCTAATTTAAGTCACTTGCATCTAGTCTTTTCATGTATCAATATTGAGAAAATATGTAGTAGATCCATCACATGTCCTTCAACCCTAAGACATTCAGATAGATGAAGACTTATCATATGAAGAAACACCTGTCAAGATTGTTGATCATCACATTAGGAGGTTGCAGAATAAAGAAATACATATGGTAAAAGTCTTATGGAAGAATCATACTATAAAATAATGTACGTGGGAAAGAAAAAATAATATGCAATCAAAGTACCCATATCTACTTCAGGAGTGAAGTAAGTATATTTAAAATTCAAGGACAAATTTTATTGAAAGGGGATAGAGTGTAATATCTTAGGAATTTAAATTTACACATGTAGGAACACCATATATGACACATGTAGGATATTGATTTTTATTTAATTCTAGGAGTTCTTTGTTTTGAAATAAACCTATAATATCTTAAATAAGGACCTTAAATAACCTATTAAGATTAAAGTTTAGCAAATATATTAATGAAACCCTAATTAAACTTAAAATGGAAAATGTTTAGGAAATTAAGGTTATAAGTAAAGTAATAGAAAAAATTATAAATAAGTAGAAATGGCAAGGAAAAAATGTAAAATTCATATATTTGGTGGGACCCATCTAAAGACATTCTTAAAAGACCAAATACTTAGAAAATTTGTATTTCATTCCTCATTTCCCCACCTTTGGCCGAATGCCTCATTAGGTTTTTCTTCTTCTTTTTCTTTCAATTTTCTTACTAAGAATTCATCACTTCCAAGCATTAAACATTAAGATATATATCAGCCCCTAAATTGTTGATATCTAACCTCCAATAGCCTAAGGAATGAAGAGAAGCTGCTGAAATTCAAAATTCTCACAAAATACCCCAAATTGTCACTTAGGGTTCAAACTTTCAATCTTCAAATTGGATGGTCAAATGGATTCCAAATGGAATCAAACTTAATAGGCCATCTATTGGAAGTGTGAGGAGTGTCTTGGTGTAGGTTTTAGAAAATTTGAAGGTGATTTACAAAAATGTATGTTTTTAGGCAGAATGGGTGAGCTCAAAATTCTTATTGTGAGATTGGTTTTTGGTTTTATGTACAAATGAACTCCAAATGGTATGAAACTTTCAAAGACTTATTTTTAGACTATTAGAAGAGGTTTGGTTATGGTTTCAAGGATTTTGGATAAGTTTGGATGATGGGCAAATTTGGGCAGTAGCTAGGCTTGTGTGGTGAGTTTGGGTTCGATTTTGGGGAGGTAGGGTAGTTGCTGAGTTCCAATGATTATGAAACTTCATATGAGGTCTTTTGGGGTTATTCTAAGGTGGTTAAAGGTGATAGAACATATTTTAGGTGTTGGTGAATTTTGGGCAGAAGCTTGGTGGTGCTTTAATAGAGTTTTGGGCTTGTTTAATACAAGGAAAAAGAAGAAGAAGATCATAAATTTCATGCAAGGCTTAAAGGGGTTACCAAAAGGAATTCAAATAACATTCAAAGAACATATAAACTG
>CANXYC011927866.1:0-15359 GCA_948193065.1 Aleurites moluccanus | reverse complement strand
TATATATATATAGTCATCATATAGATCTACAATTTCCATGAATTAATGAAGTTTGGAAGCATGGAGAGGTATTATAGAGGTTTCTGCAGATATGAAGAGATGGGTAATAGATTTGCATATAAACAATATCCTTTCTCTTCTTAGCCTTGCCAAAATTCATCAAATGCTGCTTCTGCCTTTGATAGTGACATCCCTCTTTTAGTCCCCCACACCATTTTCTAATATCACCTCCTTAATTCATTTTTTTCTTTCTTTCTTTCGGTTTTTGCTAGCTTCTGATGTAAAAATAAAAATAAAATGTATTATAAGGTTCTAGCACTACAAGCGTTGATGTAGGCACAAAATTTTTTTAAGGAGCCAAATTTTTTGTCTCATAATTTTACATTAAAGTGTTATATATATAATTAGGCCAATTTTTATATATTTGGAGAAAATTTACACCTAAAATAGGAAGGTTAAGTTCAATTTTATATTATAAAATTTTTCATTTGGAAGGTTAGGGATCATAGTCCCTCTTAACCTCTTCATTGTTGACTTTAAGACTTGTTGTTTAAATTTAATTATAGTCCTTTCCAACCTTTTCTCTCCGTTAATAACTATAAAATTTTGAATTTGATTTTCAATTGAAGCTAAATTTACTGAAAATAAAATAAAAATACTCCAACTTTTTCTTATGATATGTCATTTTGCGTTGGCTTCTACCTCTTTTGGTTTCTTAGAAAAGGCTCAAATATCAAGATATATAGAACAAAATTTGTATATATATGGCTTAGATATTTGGAAAAGGTACTAAATTGAGCTAAAAACTAAAGTAATGAAACCCTTTCTGGATTGATACATCTTTTAGGGTTTACAATGGAAGCTAAAATTAATAAAAGAGGCCACACACATGAAGAAATAACAATGATTATTTAATCTATGAATATATATATATATATATATATATATATATATAATTTTTAAATTATATTCTTTCAGCCTGACAAGATTATTAATTACAAGTTGTTCTTGTCCGGTTCAAACCGCTTTCTAGTGACACAATGGACTCCCACCCTAATTGGATCCTATATATTGACTGGTGATGGAAAAGTTCAAAGTTTTCGTAAACATGTAGAGGTTGATGAAAATTTTCAAGACCAATTTTTTCAAATTAATTTCATATTCGCATTTTTTTAAAAATTATGACAAGATATAAATATTTTTTTACACTTATTTATTAATCAGTTATGTATTTAATAAATTTAATTCATTATATATTAAAATTCGAGACTTCACCATCATAAAATTAATTTTAATATTATTAAACTAAATATTTATAAAAAAAATGTTATAATTTCAATTACGTGAAATTAATAGTATTTTTTAATAATTATAAAAAATATATATATTAAAGAACAATTGAACTTTACATAAAGTCAATATTATAATCAACCAATACAAAATTAATGATCATTCCCTAAATTACCTTTTGTGAGAAAATTATAAAAATTAAATTCTCGATGGCATTGGATGATCTTTCTTATCAAATTCACCTGCCAAATTAGCAAATCATTTGAAAGGAAGAAAAAAAAGAAATTATATTTCAAACTTAAGCATTAATGAACCAAAAGACCCCTTAATTTTGCACCACACAATTGAATTATTTATTTATTTATGTCATTCTCTCGTATATCAATCAATGGTTAATTTTATTAGTTGTCCAGATAAGTATGCATATAATATATATTTTTTTAAGATGTATTTGGATTGACATGTAAATTTATAAGATGAAGAGACATGCTACGTATGAGGCATGTGAGTCACTCCTATGTGTACATGATTATTTGATGATTGAGACACTTACACAAAACAACATGAAAAAAAAAAATGTCTACTAAGTTTTCTGTTTTTCTAAAATTTTGATTGCTTAACTAATCAAAGGAGGGGCCATATGACAGTCTATTCTGAGTCATTTATTTTTTCATTTTTTATGAGATTATTTATTTATTCATTAATTTAAGATAATTACTTAACAAATGGTTAAATATTTTTACGAGTTCAATATATATATATATAGCCTTGATTAACCTTATTATTATCATAAATAAAAATTGAGTGATTGAAGTGGAGTGTAGTCGTGAAAGTTTTATAAAGTTAAAGTTTTGTTATAAATATTTTATAAGATCATAAAATTTTTAATAAATTAAAAAGAAAATTTTATCATATGACTATTTGATCGGTTATGTTATATGGTAATAAGTGTTAAAAAATAAATAATTATATATATTGAAAATAAATATGATCGATATAAGGATATTAAAATAAATTTGTGACCTTATTAAAATAGATAAGATATATAAAGAAAATATAAAAGATAAAGTGAAAAATATCAATTAAGGATTAGATAAAAAAAATGAAGATTAAAATGATTTGAGTATGTGAAGCGGAGTGATTTGAGTTTATAAAGCAGAGATTCAAGAGACTCTTATTGAAAAGGTTGAACAGAGAAAATTAAAAAAATCAAAAATTAGATTAAAAATGAATTGAAATAAATAAATATAATATGATTTAGATATATTATAATTATTAAAATATGTCATTCAAAATTGTTTGAAATGAAAAAAAAAATTACATATAAGTTACTTGAATTAAGTTTGAGATTAAGATTAATTAGAATTGAGTTGTGGTTAGAGTCATTATTATGGAGAGAATTCAGAAAGACCATGTTGGGCTGGGCAACACTTTTCAGTTGGACCATTAAGTGTATCTTTGTGGAGCTTGGACAGGCCCAATCTTTTTTCGTTTTTTGGCAAGTGGCTCAATCTTTTGTTTTAATGGAGAGAAAATCCTAGTAAAACATTTCTTGCTGCTTCAAAAATTTAGAAAAATGCATTGTCAACGACAAATTATGCACATAAGAAAGTTAAACAATAGGGTATTTTTTCATTTTTATTTAATTTTCTCAAGTAATTCATTTTGCCTTAGATTACATAGCAAAGGGATTTCTTTCAAAACTATTTGAGCTTAAGAATTTTAAATTGAAGTTAAAAAATTTAATTAACTATTAATGAATTATATTCAAATATTTTCTAAAAATATTTAAGAAATAAAATGTAAATATACATCTAAAATATATCATAAATATTTTTGAAAGCGCATATATGACCATAAAATTATTAAAAAAAAGTGCATTTTTTCCTCCGTTACCCCTTTCTCTCTCTGTTATTTGTCTCTTTATTTTAATTTATTTTTATAAATATATTTAAATCTTTTAAATATTTATAAATATTTATTTTAAATTTAAAAATTATAAATAATTAATTAATATAATTTTTATAAAATATACTTCATTTTGACATATTAAAATTTGAAAATAAATCCCTTTCACTTTAGCATAAATTATTTAAATATAAAATTTTTAAAAAATTTTAAAAATTATTATTTACTTACCAAATTATAAAACTTATTATTCTCACATATAATTTTACTAAATATAAACTTTAATTTAACTAATTTTAAAAAATAATCTCTTATAAAATAAGATTTTTATCTATCTCTATTTTAAAAATATTTTAACATATGATAAAAATATTTTAAAATAATTTTTCATATATTTTAAAAATATTTTGAAATATAAATTAAATAAAAAATAAAAATTGCAAAATATGGCCTAAAATTAGTTAAGTCCTAATATAAATTATGTTTAATTATTTATTCTTTTAATTATATAAGTAGTGAAAATTTTTAAATTTAATTATTTCAAACTAAAACTTTATTTGATAATAAATATTTGAAGTAAATATATTATAACTATTTTAAGAATAATTAGAGTATTAATAAGTGAGTAAAAAAATATTATTAATTAAGTTAATAATTAATTGGGATATATATATATATATATATATATATGGGGAGAGATAGAAAGGAGAGACAGGAATAAAAATCTTATTTTATAAGAAATTATTTTTTAAATTAGTTAAATTAAAGTTTATATTTGGTGAAATTATATTTGAGAATAATAATTTTTATATTGTGGTAATTAAATAATAAAATTTTTAAATTTTTAAAAATTAAACTTATATTTAAATAATTTATATTATAAATTAATTATTTTCAAATTTTAACATGTTAAATGAATTATATTTTATAAAAATTATATTAACTATTTATTTATAATTTTTTTGATTTAAAATGAATATTGTACGAATTTTTAAATGATTTATAAAAAAAATAATAAAAAAAAGAGAAGTAACAAAGGAAAAAAATGCATAACCTCATTTTTATAATTTCAAATTATTTACGTTTTAAAAATTTAAAATATCGATATAATATTTTTGTTATATTTGTGAGATATATTTATACTTTATTTCAATAAGCAATGAACTCCATCTACATACTCATCAATGAGCAGAGGGTAATTGATGGATCATTTAATGATATATATAGTGCATGCCTTGTAGTATTAGGCTGTATTAATAGGACTTCATTAATTGCTATATGAAGGTGATTGGTGAATATTGAGTTTTTGCCACTTAAAATGGGTTGAGTGGCTGCTGTTTATTTTTTTATAATAATTTTTTGATGATATATTTTAAAAATTTAAATTTTTTTGTAAAATTTTTTAAAAATTATAATTTGATAGTGTTTAATATAATGAATTTAATGATATATTTTTTTTTATACTAAATAAAAATTAAATAAATAGTGAAAAATATATTATAAATTTTATATACATAATTTAACGGTTTAGATTTATTGTATTTATAATTATTTTTTGCTATCCATTTAATTTTTATTTAATATAAAAAAATATATTATTCGATTCATTATATCAAATAATACTAAATTTAAAAATTAAAAATTTTATATAAAAATTTTTAAATTTTTAAATATATAAATTATTATATAAAAATACACAGCAATCCCTCGAAATCTTTAAAATCACACTATATAATATTAATTAACCCAAGCCAAAAGATAATGAAAAATTGACAATCGACTATATATATATATGGTACTAAACCTAAAGAAAAAAGATGGTTTAGACTTATTTAAAAAATATAGAGTGGACCAAATTAAGCTCAAATAAGTAATAGCAAACATATAAAAAGGTTTCAACTTGCAAAAACCGTGGGTTTGCTATTATTGTTTGAACTCGTATTCAGAAAAATATTTTATTTAAAATATTAATTAAAAAATTTTATTTTTAAAATAATTTTCACTAATTTTAAAACAGTTAAACAACATCTCAAAATTATTTTTTTTAAATATCTAAAATATTATTATAACAGTTTCAACCTCAATGTCAACAAACAGTGTTATAGCTTCCCCCATTTGGGACTAGTTTTTATACCACTTTTACAACTATTTTGTGGGTTGGGCAGTCATGTCTTGACCACTTCTACAATTATGTTGCTTGGTAAAGTCACGTGTTAACCTAGGAAATGATACAATGTTAAATACATTTCCTGCAATTTAATTAATAATTTATAATAAAGAATACCATTATTTTAAATTTTACAATTCCTTTTTCTTATAAAATTTTATGATGTAATAAAAATTACTAATGATTTAAACAAATTCAAATAAATTTTGGTTAAATGGAGTTTTGTTTATAATAAACTTTTTTTATTTTCCTATTATTTATAAATTTTTTTAATTAAAATTTTATTGAAATTTGAATTTGTTAAAATAATAAATCTCACATAGATTAAATATAAAATATTAAATGAACATATATATGTTAGATTTTGGGATTAACAGTTCTAAAAATATATAAACTCTCAACATTTTTAACATAATATCAAAGCGAAAAAATTATTTATGCTCCTATTAAATCAAAATTTGAATCGAGATATCAATTTCTCTTTTAATTGTATTTGATTTCTTTCAATTATATTTCGTTCAATGATACGAGCTTTCAATTTCAACTCATATTGAATTTTTTTCAGTTATTTTTTATTTATATTCAACTTTTAGTTGTTATCCAGATTTCATAATAAAATTATAAGTGTCAAATTGATTTAATAAAAAATTATCTTGATTTAATTGTTATTTAAGAAAAATATTAAGATAATAAATTTAGTATAAATTAAATATAAAATATTAAATAAGCATATATATAATTAAGTTCTCTGACACTCTAAAAAATATATAAATTTTTAATATTTATAACAAAAATTATAAAATAATTTTAAAATGATTTTAGTATTAATAAACAACATCTAGTCAGTATATACATGTTTCAAATATTGGTCAATTTATAATATCTGTAGTTGGAAAAGAAATTATTCAATACAAAAAAGCTCATGTGTGTGAAGTAGGTGACCATGATGAATCTTTCTATTGTTATACATTATTAGGGAGGACGACTAGCCATCGGGTAGGTGTAACAGCAATTCAATTACCATTTCTGAGGACAACTGCCCAAATTTGAAGCAACTTGAAGCAATAATCAATTTTTTTTTTAATTATTGGATTAATAATAATAATAATGAAATAATGGTAATTATAACAAATCAAAACCCCTGTGATTCTCCTACATTTGTTTAAGAATGTAAATTATTAGCCTCTCACCAAATATATATCATATTATATAGGTTGCAAAGAGTTAATTATAGAAGAAGGCTTTCAGCAAGCTATTATCTTGTCTAGTATATATGGAATATAATCAAAGTGGGTTGCGTTGAAAGACTTTTCTTTTCTATGACTTCTCTCTACAGTTATTTGTGGCACCTCCTCTTTCTTTCTTTTTTTTGTTTTTCATTATTTCCTTGTTTTGGTAGGGTATTTTGTCTTTCTATGATAGTTTTGTTAGGCTGCTATGAAAATAATCTGAGGTTTTTCTAAACTCTTAAATATGCTTCTTCCATATTTGAATGGCAGTGAGTTAATTTGATGGTTTTTTAGTATCAGATTTTGAATTTTTCCAACAATGCGAGGGTGCTTGTGGGAAATGGTGGTGTTTCAAAACTTTAGTTTTTCATTAAGTTTATCTAATTCAGTTTTGGAATAATATATCTATTTTTATAATTGTATGAAAAAGTTATAATAACATAGTCTTTTTCAATAAAGTTTTCATCCACCATTCTCTTTATAATTTTTTTTTCAAGACAGTGGTTACTGATCATAGAGTTAGATATATATAATCACTTGTATTTCATATAAATTTTTAAGAGATTTTTGATGTATTTATGTTATTTTTTAAAATTTTTTTTTTGTCTATTTTTGAGATATAGATTTATCTTAAATTTTTCTAAATTTTTTGAGTTTATTTTATTTTTTCTTATATTTTAGTTGTATTGTAACCATGTTTTTAGTAACGAAATTGAATGATTATCTAAAAAAATCTTGTCTGTTATATATGTTGACCTATTGTTGTTTTTATCACATATTAATATATAATATGGAAACTTTTCAAGTATATATATTTAATTATAACTAGTTTTTGTAACACATGGCTTGCACGTTGTAATATTTTTTTAATTTATAGGTATTTTATATTATAATAAATTATATATTTTATATATTAAAATATAGAAAAAAATAATAACAAGGGTAAAATATTATTTAATTTTTTATTTTTAGAGAAATTAATATTTGAATCCTTATTTTTTCATAAAATAACTATTGGGTCTCTATTATTTGATTTCGTCATATAAATTGATTATTTTGTCAAATTTTTCGTAAAATATAGTAAAAAAAAATATCATTCATTTTCCATCAAATTTTTTTTTTGCTATGCCATTCCAATAACTCTTCTCTAAATTTATTTACTTATCATCACCATCAAATTCTCAATTCTCTACACAATTTTACGAATCACAATATCCACACAAATTTTTCTTTTTTCAAAAAATCCCCAAGAATCTAAATTTTCAAAAATCAAGATCAAAAAATAAAAAATTCAAGTAACTAAAAAATAAAGAAAAATGTATCAACAGTAAAAAAGAATAAGAAAATGACGTGAAAAATGGAAGAAGAAAAATGAAAATAAAATAAAGGATAATGAAAAAAGTGAAAGAAAATGAAGGAAAGAATATAGAGGTCGGAGATAAAGGTATTTTGGGAATAAAAGTTATTTTATTTTATTTTTTAATTTATTTAATAAAAAATATAAAAAAAAAAACAATGGAAAAATCAGTTTATGTGATATAATTAAATTTCATGAACTCAATAGTTATTTTTTAAAAAAAATGGATTAAATAATATTTTATCCTAATAATAATAGGTACATAATTTTTTTATATTTATTTCTTAAAATTATTATTATTATTATTATTATGCGATAACATTTTACCATTAATATATATATAACACCCTTTAAATATGTAATTGTAAGTATAATTTTTTCATTTTGTTTGAAATTTTTATTTTTTATTTTTTTTTGTATCGCGAAATTATACTGAAGAGAAGTCCACTTTTTTTTCTTTCTTCCATTCAACTTTCACACGATATATTAATCATAGTAATACCAAATTAGCACACAATTTTCCTTTTAATAATCTAAGTAAGATAAAAAATAAATATTAAAATAATAAATTTTACGGCTTTCTTGAGATTTCTATGTAAATCTTGAAAAATATATCAAGAAATCAATCCAAAAGGAATTAATATTTTTGTGTAGTTAATTAATAATAATAATATAATAATAAAAATATAAAAATCTTAATTATAATTAATTAACTTTTAATTCTATAATTCTTTTCAATTTTAATTGCAATTAGTTAACTTTTAATTTAACAATTAAAAAATTAAATTATAAACATGTAAAATAATTGATATCCAAACAAAGTATTAAAATAAAAGTTACGTATGTAGAACATAAATTTAATTTTGTAAGATATAATATATAATACACAATAAATTAGCACTCTTGCAAGATGTCAAGAACTAATTCTCTTGAAATAAAAATAAATGTAATATTAAATAAAAAATAAAAAAATAGTATATCAAATATTGTTGTATATAGATTTCGATGCTATTTTTTAAAAATAAAATAAATCATAAAACTAATTTAAATACAAAAGTTGAATATCATAATTTTAGTTCTTAGATAATTATAGATTTTTTAATAATATAATATAGTGTATATAATTATATATAATAACAATCAATATTTAAAACTTTTAATTTAAAATAAAAAAAAATAAAAATTGAAGTTATACTTTCCATTAACATAATATTACTTAACCTAAATTATGAAAAGGTACATTAGACTTGAATTTAAATGAAAACAAAATGAAAAAAATCCAACAAATCTTTAAAACTTAATAGATAATATAAAAATTTGATAACAAAATTCTTTTTATGATACATTATACAATAAATTTAAGTCTTGCTATAATAAGATTTTCTTATATAATTATGTCTAATTTATAAAATATAAAACTTAATAAGGATATTTTTGTGTATTAATATATTTCCCTCTCTTTGAACATTTATATAGATTATAGATAGATAGATAGATGTAAATATAGATATAGATATATACAAATATATTTTTTTAATATTTTAAAATGATAAAATAAAATAAAATGAAGATACTTGTATTCCCTTAGACTTTGTCCCAAACATTTTTTTTTCCACCTCACCTTTATCCCCTTTTACAACAGAAACATTGTGCATGGAAATCATCCCACAAACTCATATTTTCGTGGGGAAGAAATTATATTATATTTATAGCACTTAGAGAGTTTCTACTTATGTATCCAAATTAAAATTTAAAAATGTTTTTATTGATAAAATTATATATAGAATGTGTCAAACTAGGTGTAATATAATTGATTTTCTTACTTCTTTTAAGAAAATGAAGGTTGGGAGGCATCAAATTCAAATATTTCTAATTATAAAAAATTTCATTAATATGGGATGTACTATTTAAATATTATATTACCAACTCTAGAGTGGTTAGAATTTTCACCTTTTGGTAATACATCTGTATCTCTTATAAGGGATAATGCCTAATTTGATGCTTGTATTATACATAAATTCTTATTAGTTAAAAATATGAAATGGGATCTCACAAATTTCACTTTACCAATTTTGTTAAAGGGACATTTGGGTAAAAATAAAGATTTGAAAACATAGTTTTAAAAATATCATTTAAAAAATAAATATTATGTCTATTTTTTTTTTATTTTTAAATTTTTAAAATGATATTTTAAATTAATCACTCAAATATTAAAAAATTATTTATAAATTTATAAATTTTAAATTATTATATATTTATTTTAAATAAATTTAAATACCCTCTAACTATATTAATTTTAATATAACAAAGAAAGCCCTAAATTGAATCAAAATTAAACTTTAACAAAATGATTAACTGAAAAATTCTACCACCCATATTAAACTCTTATGTATAATACATGTCCTAAATTGGACATGATCACTCTCTTACTAGGTATTAACTTGCACGTACATATGGAGACATAAAATTTTGTCCAGCACATGTGCAAAGTTGCCGAGTATCAACAATATTACGTGGAACAAGCGTGTGATTATATCCTTGTATACATAGTTGTAAAAATTAATGACTTTCTCTTTGTTTTTTGTTTTTTTTTTCCAGTTTTATAAAGTGCCAACTATTTATTTGAAATTAACTACCAAAATAAATTTAAAGCTTGTTTAGATTGAGAATATTTAAAATTCATAAAATTTATTAAATTTAAAAAATTAAAAATTAAGAATATGAAATGAATGTAATTAATAAATTTAATTATTTGATATGATAAATAAAATTTATAAAATTAAAAAGATAATTTTAAAATAATAAAAAAAATAATAATAATTTTTAAATAATAAAATGAAAAATTTTACCAAATCTTATTTAGAAAGTAGGATTTCAAAACTCTCTTTTTTTTTTATAAATTTTACTATATGATAGAATTTATAATTTTATAGATTTGTACTAATTTTTTCATATAAAATATTAAATTTGAGTAAAATCTAAATATTTTATATATTCCAAATTGTTTTGTAACAAACAAACATGGACTTAATTGCTTGACCAAATACTATAATAAAACCTAATTGTTAAGCTGGCACTGGCAGTTGTCTATTATAACTGCGAGACGCAAAGCTGCCGCTACACAAACCATCCGGACAAATGTGTGATAATAACCGTGGGCCACTCTTTTGGCCATTTTAAGCATTGTAATTAAGGGGGGTCGCTCTATCGCCCATTTTAAGGAGTCTTAAAATTTTTGGGTGAAAATAGAAATTTAGATTTTCTTTCTTATTTATCATCTCATTTTTTATTCTATATATATTATAATTTTTTTAAATATTTTAACACTCAATAATTTTTTATTAATAATATAACATATAAAAAAATATATAAAATAAAAAATAAAATATCAAATAAAATAAAAAATCTGAATTATAAAAATAAAGTTAATAAAGTTAAAATCTCTATAAATTAATATAATGAGAACTTATAAATTTTATTAATTAAAAAAATATTAATTAATTAAATATTAATTTAAATTAAAATTATAAAAATTATTATATAATAAAAATTATTAATTTAACGAATATTAATTTATAAAAATTATACTCCGTAGAAGCGAACAATGCTTCTAAATAATTAAGATTAAAATTTTGAAATTAAAAAGTCCTGGATTGGACACTATATTTGTCAATAGATATTGTAATAAAGAAGTTTCATATTAGAATTCCATCTTCATAAGCATAAAATATTCAATTTATTTGAATTTGTTTTCTGACCACCGGATTAAATTTATAGTAGTTTTAAAGTGATATCTGTATTATACATAATCTCTTAAAAAAATTAAATTTATGTAATAATCATAATTGTTTTAAATGTTTTGCATTTTAATTATGTAATTATAAATATATTTATAATCTATATAATATTTAAATAATAATTTATTAAATTTTACTTTACTATTAATACATTTTCAATAATAAATAAATATTTCAATTATCCATACGAGTTTATCTTAAATTTAAAAAAGAAAATTGAAAATAAATAATTATATGATGAGTGGGTGAGAAGAGTTGGATGTTAAAGGTGAGAATTTAACTATTGACATAAATTTTTCTTTTTAGAAAATTTTGATACGACAAAGAGAAAAAAAAAAAGCACTTTACTATTAATTTCTTTTAGGATTCATGGATGTTCATCCAAGAAGAGGATGTCAAAACTAGCATTAGATTTTAAAAAAACACCCACATATACATGAGAAGCAACACTTCTCTAAAAGGGACCTAATCCTAATAATAACTCCTAATTAGGACTAAAAAGTTATTTTCAAAGAACACCTACCCTTGGACTAACATAAAATCTTTGCACTATGAGTCCGACCCCGTTCAATTGTACGGATATTTTTATTAGAAACCCCACAAGATCACACACCATTCAACTCCATTCTTCAATCTCTAGTGGAGCCCATCCCATCACTTTTTCCAGCCATTCATCATCAAATCCAACTCCGTCACAGCTGTCCATCATCAATTTCTCCCAAAGGAACATCCCTTCCTCCTCTACACTCTCCCCGCTGGTGACTGTCTTTCCCAACAAACCACCGCCGGCGAACTCCATTCCGGCCATCACTGACGATGTCGAGTCGGACACTGATGCCCCGCAGCTGTCACTCTTACCACTGTTAACAAAGAGAGGAGACGGAAAGGATGAAACCGACGACGGTGACGCGGTTGTTTCCGTGCATGTCGATGTTGGAGATATAATCTCTTTGTACAACTCTTTCATTACCTCCTCTATCATCTCTTCTTTTATCGAAAACTCCGGAGAGAGCTCGCTTTCCAAGTCTAGAATGACGTCATTTTCCGGCCACTTTGAAGATCCTTCCATGTTTATAGAGAGAAAAAATAAAGAGAGAATCTGTGGGTGATTTAGAGACAGAGGGAAGTGAGACTTTAAACAGAGTAACGTTTATAAAGGAGGAAACAAAGTTTGAAAAGGAAGTGACACGCTGGCATGAAACAGTGCCACGTAGGATGGTAGGTACTGATATGATGACGTGGCGATTTGTTTTTTTTTAGTAACTGATAAATAGATGACGGATAGTACAGCCGAAACTTTGTCTATATTTAGTTTTAAGAAGGGTGAAAATTTTCAAGTACTAATGAAGTGTACTGGTTGAGTAATTGAGACTGTCAGATCCGTGATCAACTCCATCTTTATGAAAATCGTACGGTGGATATAAAGGGTATTTGAAAAGCTGAGTGCGCTAGTACGTTGATGAGTAAAAGGACAATATTGCATCGGGAAACACAATGTATATGTAGGTGAATTTATATGACTACCCCTACTTCAATATATAAAAGGTACAGGAGTGATATCAGTTTGGTTGGGTTTCAACGATTGTAGCAAACTAAATTAACTTTTCAATATGAAATTTTTTTAAATTAAATCAAATGTTATTATAATCAAACCATTTATTTTATTTTAATTTGATTTAATTATTTTTAATTTATTAATTTTTATTTTATTTTATAAATTATTATTATTTTATTATAAATATAAAAAAAATATCAATGATAAAAAAATTTAAAAGTAATTCAATATATAAAATATTTATTCTATTAATTAACACACTCAAAATTTATTTTTTTTAAAAAATCATACTCTTTTATTTATTTTCAGTTAATTTTTATAATTTTTTTAAAATTTTATATTAATATTGTATTAAAATAATATGATTATATAATATAAAATTAAATATATTTAATTTGATTCGATTTGATTTTAAACTATAAATTAAATTAAATTTTTAATCTGATTTATTTTTCATAATAAATTAAATTAAATAATTATAAAAATCATCTACTTTTATTTAATTTAATTAATTAATTAAATTAATCAATTTAATTGATTTCACTAAAAGATTCTCACTTAAGATGCTCCATGCACTTTCTATTTATTTATTTATTTCTATTAATTAATTGTAGAATAATTTTTGGTACATTATACAAGAGAATTCTCTTTCAAATTGACTTCTCTAAATTTATAAATTATTTATCACAAAAATATTTATTGTAATAAATGTATATATGGTATAACAAATAATTTTAACCATCGTATTTATCTTGGAAAACACTCACCCTTTCTAATATGTTTGTATAGATTAATTTTTTTAAAATAATATAAAATATTATTTAATCTTTAATATTAGATAAAATTAATGAAGTAATCATTATATTTTTAAAATAATTATTAAATCTATAATATTTGATTATGCATATAAAATAATCATTCCGTTTATTACAAACGTTAAATATTAAAAAAAAAAAAAAAATATTCTTTATTTTTTGTCAATTTATTTTTATTTCATTCTATTAAACTCTTCATCAATTTTTTTTTTTACTTTTCATCACCATCAAACCCTTCATTCTCCGTATAATTATATTAATCACAATACTCACACATAAATTTTTAGTTGCTGAATTTTAACAAAACAAACTTTACAAAAATTAAATTCCAAATATGAATACCTATCCAAAACTCAATTCACAAATGGAAAACTGAAAATCTGTGATTAAATATTGAAACCAAAATCAAACTCAACCAGCAGATTATTCCATATCTAACAACCCAAAACAAATCTTTTTCAATCTCTCCATTTTTATAACACATATAAAATATAAACATTAAATAAAAAGAATTTATCCAGCTGATAATTTCAAATCACAATCATACTCTTAAGGCAAGTTTAATTCACTTAATCATGCATCGTGTCATCAAATGTAAAAAAAACCATTGAAACTTTTGGAATTCTTATGTTTATATTTGGTGGTCGATCGATGGTTAAAGCTCAAAAGCAACAATCTTCATGAGAATGAACAACGAGGATTGCTCGATCGGCGGTGAAGACCTATGTTGCTCGCCACTGCTAGTGAAGACTTCAATTGGCGGTGAAAGACTGCTGGTGTTTGTCGCTGGATTGGAGCTCACGCGCTGATGGTGAAGACATTGATCGGTGATGAGTTGGGTTAAGTTATTTTAGTTGCATGCAAGTAATGGGCAATTAGATTTATTAGTTATGGGTTGTTTTGGCTTTGGTTGTAAGGAGAGTTTGAAGTTTAATGAAATATAGACCAAAGAAAGAGACAATATGGGTTCATGGTGATTAACAAGGTATTTTGTTAAAATTAGATCGAATCGATCGATTAAATTGAAAAAATTAAGAATTAAATTAAGAATCTGTCTGATCAATTTTCAAAAATTTATTTTTCAAAATTGATAAATTAATCGAATCGAGTCGATTTTTCTTCATCGAGCGGGTCAAATTTTTTTTTTTATCAAAAATAATAAATAATAAATTATATTTATTTTTATCATATATATAAAAAAAATAAAATTATATATATATATATAATAAGATATATATATA
>CANXYC011927211.1:0-13111 GCA_948193065.1 Aleurites moluccanus | reverse complement strand
AGCTTTGGAAGTAAGTTTTTATATACAATTATTGCATATATACATCATATGGCATAGCATATGCATTTAAATTGATTTGATACATAAAAACCCTAATTTCATTTGAAATGTCCAATTGGCACCTAAAATGACCCTCCGAACTGACCTTAATTGTCCTAACCTTCCGACTAATATAATTCAAAACCTAGAAAGTATTTTAACCTGATACCTGACCTAATCCTTTCCCCCATCTCTAAGCTTCAAATTGATACCAAATAGTCTACCCAAATGTGCTAATAATATAGAGAACCAAAAACTACCTAAAAATCCTAAAACAGACCCGTAATCTGACATGCCATTTGCGCTAGCGAAACTGGGTCCCGGCGGGCCCGTTTCTTAACTTTGGCCAGCATGCCTATATGATACTTGTGACATGAAAATGAGCTATTATATGTAAAATTGAGCTATATTTGTGAATCTATACCTATTATATGAGACTTTTGCATATGATATCATAACAGGGCTACTACGACGGTGTAGCGGGATTTACTGTCGACCATGTGCACATTGGTATCTTATTTGACCCTTTCTAGGGAGGCGAGTTATAGTCTCTAGTGGTAAGAGCCGATCACTCTTACATAATTACTTGTTATGCGCCATTGCGCTATATATATACTTGTTAGCACGATTGTGCATACTTGACTTATTTGGCCCTATTTACTTGTTATATCATATGTGACGTGACTCATACCACATGTTATTATCGTTCACCATATTTTGAACATTCATATGCTATACTTATAGTTCACCACTTGTTACCCCATATTTTTCGTACTATTTGTTATAGCCTTTGCTATATTGCTCCTAACCTTTTCAGGTTCCGGTTCAGCTTCAATGGTATATAAATTTCATGCATTTTTGTATATAATTACTTACTGAATATTTTATATTCATCTCCGCAGTTTTAAATCTTTTCAGGTGATAGTGAGGTCTGAGTTCCACAGGCTTCTCTTCCTTCGCCGTGGATATTTTGACATATATATGTAAATATTATAAGTTAATCTTTTATCAAATTTCTGTCTAGTAGCTCCATGGTATTGTAATCCAAGTATGAGTAATTAAGATGATATGTATGTATTTATCTATGTGTGTATGTTGATATAGTTGCCCAATTTGGTATTAAAGCAGGTATGATAATGATGATGGGTTATGTTGTGAATTGAGAAATATGGATGAGTTGATGATATAGAGATGGAGTTAAGTTGAGAAATGATATTTGGAAGTGTTTAATTGATAAATGGTAAGTTGGCATGTTAAAAATATAGAGGAAACTCTGCCGAATTTTCAGCAGAACATTGGCATAATATATATGTATGAGATTTGGCATGAGGTATGATGATGTAACATGAATGAACTTGTGTGATATATGAACTATTAGAATGAATAAGGTTTATGAGTATTAGCTAAATTGTATTAGGGGTTCATTGAGGTACTGGTATCCACAGGCGGATCGCATACCCTTGGACCATCGCGGCTCCCTGGTTTGGGTCGTGACATATATATATACACATGATTGGTGAACAGAAGGAAAAAGGCCAATCAGAAACAAAAGGGAAGGAAGTGAGAGAAGAAGAGAGAGAGAAAAAGGAAAAGAGGAGTCGTTTGCCATTGCCAGAGCGTATGTGATTGTCACTGCCGACACCAGGAGGAAGCTCGACTTCCAATGATACACTAGCTTTTATTTGGCACCCATTTTTTCTCGATTGGAGAATGGAGCTCGAGACCGAAAAAATGGCAGTCTGGGTTTTTCTTGTGAAGTGAGTTTTTATCAACTCGAAACATTATATTTAGCATTATAGAGATTTATTAAAGTTATTTTATGAAATAAATATGGAATTTGGATACCGATTTAGTTATTATTACAGTGTAAATAATATTTAACTGTCTAAAAAAATTAAGTAAATTATTAAGTTAAATTGAGAGGATTATTTGAAATATTATGGGTAAATTATTATGTGTGTTTATGGTTGTATTATGGATAAATAAATTATTGAGTATGTTAAATTAGTTTCAAATACTATTATGGATGTATTATTGCTAAGGATTGAGAAAATAATTAGTATGATTAAATGTATGAGAATTTTATTTTGAAGCTTGAACTTGAGAATTATTAAGGAGAATGTGATGATTGAATATTGTAGACTCTAGATGGGCAATTAAAAATGTTGAGTTGAATAGTTGATTGTTATTTTCCTTTCAAGAGGTTATGTTATATTTTAGGAGAGACACTATCGGAATTCCATTAGAATCTTAGTTAGTCAGAAGTCATAATTAGGGCATCTCCTTAAATTATAATTAATCCTATTATGTTAATGTTTTCTAGATACTCTAGACACATCAGTAACATGTCCTAGTGGATGTAGAGACTGGGTCCTTTGATCATCTAATCTATGAGTTGATATATTTCAATTTAATCCTACATATAGACATTTAATATCATTATTGTATGAACTAATACATATATGTATAATTATCATTATATGCATTAGATTCAGGAACATAATATATATTTATGTCATTACTTATGTGTTATGAATGATTGTCGTGAATGTTATATTTGCGATGAAAAATATGATGATGTGGAATCCATATATGCTAACATAGGCAATGACTATGATACAATATGATATGATATGTATGTGATGATTATGATATGACAGGGATAGCCTAGTTAGAGTTGGTCTCATTGTGGACCCTTATATGATATGATAAGGATTGCCTAGTTCGAATTGATCTTATTGTGACCCCTTGAACATGGACAAGAGAGTATAAGGTTGTCTAATTTAAGTCGATCTCACTGTGGCTCCGTATTGGATTTCAAAGAGACAAGAGATAGGGATCGACTCCCCATTTATGATTATTATTATTAGATTGAGGAATGGATTCCAAGAACTTTTTTCATCTTGAATGTATATGTTTGTTTTGAATGATTATATATGATGTGACATTTCATATAGATTAAGAAATATTAAGCATGTTAAATTAATTTATATCAGCTTACTGAGTCGAACGCTAATCCTTGTTCACTATTTTTCAGGATAGCTTCTTCATCTATTCTCTTCCAATAGCTCTGCTCTTTTCCTCATAGAGACTCTTTATTATTGAGGTTGTTACGTTATTGTAACTTTATTTATCCTTTCTTAATTATAAAATTTATTATCTATTTATTGGTATGTTCAACTGTTCAGGGTTTATGATGTTTATGTATGATTATGGGTTCACGAAGTCCCCACCTATATTATGGATTTATTATATCATTATTCAGGATGATATGTTGATTGGAGAATGTATCTCCGCTTATTATTATTATGAGCCATGATTATACATGTTTTGTTGGAATTCTTTAGGAATATTACATGTTAGGCTTGCTACGGATATTAGTGGCATATCGCTTTCCTGTTCCCGAGCCCCCGGTTATGATTCCAAATAAGGTCGTAATAAAGTTAGTATAAGAGCTATAAGTATTAGATCTTATGGCTTTGTATGTGGGTAAAACATGATATAATGAGTCTTATAAGGTGGATAATTGCAAAAGAATAGGATTCTTATTTGTTTTGTTGAGTTTTTCTTTATTTCCATTTTGATCATTATATCTTAGTCTATAATTCATGTTTAATATGTTTAATGATGATCATGATGGTATAATGAAACTAAAGTTTGATCTCTTATCAACACTATGGTTAACACGAGACAAGAGCGAACACTAATGTTGAGGCAGATATTCTTGATGAGGCCTCTAATCAACCCGCAGTACCTAATCACTCTAGGAGAGATTGACCTAAAGTAAATAGGAGTGCTCCAACTCAAGTTCAGGGACAAGTTCCTTCACAAATGGCTTATAGGATGGAAGGGTTTGATATGGTCATTTTCGTATAGGGTGGTGCTAAATTTTAGGGTGCAGTGGGTACTTAGACATATGCTACATTACAATAGCAACAACAACATGCCCATAATTCTTCTAGAAGGCAATCATCTGCAAAGGTGGATATGTACTACTTTGCTAAAATAGGACCACTTAGATTTGATGGTACAGGGGATCCATTTCAATAGTTGGAAATTGAAAAAAGAATGACTGACTCCCTGCATGTTTCAGATAATCAAGCTATAGAGATGGTAGGATTTAATCTCAGAGGTTTGCCTTGAATAAATGGTACAAGAATTATGTAAAGGATATATTGGATTAGTTGACTTAGGCAGATTTTTCTAACCTGCTCATCAAGTTTACAATTTTCGGTATAGTAAGATTCAGAAGAATGTGTCAGTTTGAGGGACTAAAGCAAAAAAGAAAATACATAAAGGAATACACTAAGACTTTTTTGGATCTTAGTAGGTATACCCTTAACTCAATTCCTATATAACTGATGAAATTAGACCATTATATAGCAGGATTGGATAATGCTTATATATCCTTGGTGGGATTCTGTAATACCTGTTAATTTTTTTTTTATGCATGTTTTGAGATGATTGTGGATAGATTAGTGTTTTGAGAATTTTGGGAAGGATATTATGAGTCAGTTTTCATGATCTTAAAGGAATAATTTGGAAAAGTATAAAACATAAAAGTTGTAGATTTATATCTTGTATTTAAGTCTGTAAAAGTGTTTTGTAAAATTTTGTGTGTATGAGGAGATATGTTTCCTCTACCAGAACTTGTCTAATTCACTATTCCTGCAGAAAATCTGAGATTGTTTGTTTATTTTGAGAATATTAGAGGCTGAGTGAGTCAAAAATATAAACATGAAAAATGTTTTTTTATGTGTTATATAGATGGTTATAACATTTTAAGAAGATTGGAGAATTTTAGCTCAAGAAAGAGCTAATTGAATCAGACCTGCTCGGATATTACTCGGAGAGTAAAATCAGGGTGAAATTTATAAATTCACCATAAATTGTGTAAATCTCCTTTTGATCTGAATTTTGGATATGTTTGACCCCTAGGTGTCTATTTTAAGTGACAAAAATAATCGAGAAGTTTGGATATCTATAACTCATTTGAGATCTGGTTAAGTTCAAATTGATGAGGAAAGTTTTCCAACTCGATAGAAATAGGTAGTGCGAGCTGGCTCCTAGATTTCGAGGTAGATAGATGCTGATCGAGTTGGAGAGGTAAATATTAAAGTTATATTCCTATGTGTCTAGTTTAACTAGGAAAAAGAATCGAGATATTTGGACTTCTTTATCTCACTCGCGAGCTATTTTAGTGCGAGCTGGCGAGGTAGCTGGAGAGGCAGGACTCTAGCTCTCCAAAATGAAAAACAATATGAAGTGGGTCCAAATTTGAAAATTCACCATAAATCGATTTAGACACATTTTTAGCTAAATTTTGGATATGTGGTAGCCTCATATGTCTAGTTTAAGTAACAATAAAAAGCGAGGCAATTGGAGTTCTCTAGCTCAAAATCGAGCTAGATTAGTAAGAGCTGCCGAAAAAGAAATTGGTGAAGTAGAATTTGGCGAAGTGCAAATTAGAGAAGTGCAAATTAGTAAGGAAGGATTTAAGTGAGGCAGTAGCTTATTTAAAAGAGAAGTAGTAGCCTTTTTTTTCACGATAACTTCTTCTCTTCTCTTTTCTTTCTTTCTTCTTCATTTCTTCTCCTATCTCTCTCCAATCTGTTCCATTTGTTTTCTAATGTATTAATACCCAGAATTAATGCATTAAATCATTAAATTAACATATACAAAGGCTTCAATCATCATTTTCAAGTCAAAATCCTTCAAGAAATCATTTTTTGGGAGGTAAGGTGATTTTCTCCAAACTTCATTTTCTTTTTAGATTAAGATTTTTGGTAGTTAGAATAGTTATTTATGAGTTATATAGAACTTATTATGAGCATTTAATGCTATTAATTATGGTTAATATGGAAGATATAAGAATTTATGAATTTTGATGAATAGTGACATGAACAGTAATTATGTTCTTAATTTTCAAATTTTCAAATTTTCTTTAAGAGATGAATTAAATTGATGTTAGAAAATAATAATAGAGACTATAAGATGGTTAAAATTATAAAGAACCATATTATGTATTATTAATTGAGAAAACCCTAATTTGTAGAATTTGGGGATGTTGATTAGGCTTGGACAATTCAAGGAATTGATGAGGATTTTCATTTAATCAAGTGTTGAGCTTAATTGTGGAAAGTTTTGCTAAGAGGTAAGTTATGAATTACATAAATGTATATTTTCTCCTTATGAGATGAATTGTTAAATATTCATATATGTTCTTTATGATATGAAATTTTTATTTGATAACCTCCTTAATGTAATCACTTAAAATATAAGAATGACTTGGTTATTTACCTTGGACCAAGTTCATGAACGAGCCTTTGATATGAATGTTAAATGGTCTCTTGACCAAATTTGAATTTTTTTTTAGAATACCTTATTATAATGACCCTTTGATATATATATGTATAGAACGTTTTTCCCAATGGGAGTAAATTCATTGGTCCATGTGTACAATGGGAGCCTAGCTGATAGGGTTTTTATCAGTGTTCCACCTAGAGGGGGCCATGAGCTCTAGGCATATGCCCGCGCAAGCATATGTGTTAAATTAATGTAGCAAGGCTACTGATACATTATGATATGATATTAGTTCTATCTTATATGTGATTTGATAATGCCATCCTTTGCAGATATTCTTATGTTCTAAATGAGAACCATGATTTAATTTACGATATGATTTGATAGTGCTATTTGTTGTATGCACTCATATTTTTTTTCAAGTACAAGCTTAAGATTCTTTCATACTCAAATATATATGTATATGTATCTATTCCTAATTTGATACTCAGATTCTTGGATTAATGTAAGGCATTATGTTGTTCATATCTTATTGAGTTGAAAGCTCACTCCTCTTCTGTAGTTTCAGGTGCTAGTGTAACTCGAGAGATAGCTAATCCAGAGGATAGAGCTTCTTGACTTCTTCTTCATAAGAAGCTTGGATGTAATTGTTTTGGATATTATTTTTGTTATGTATAAATATGATCATGTCTATTGAAAAGTATTCTCTTAGAGCTCCGTAGATAGATATGGAATAGTTTTGATTTTGTTGCCATGGATGACATTTGTATACTCTCATTTGTTCCATATTGATGTTAGAACTATCTTTTAATCGGTAGGGAACAAGTGGAGATGTCATGATATATAATGATGATCTATGGGATATGATGTTTTGCATTGGATAAGTGTATGTTATTATGTGTGAAACAGGTTTAGTTAAGAATTCTACGGGTTTATGGTAGCCTTATACCTACCCTTGCCCTAGAACCGTCGTACCGGTGGTGTTAGGGTGTGACAATTGTATAAAATTTTATTGTACTTATGCATAAAATTCCTTATCTAATAGAACAAAAATTATTTATCTTCAATGATTGAAATCCATTAATAATCTTCAACGATATAACTTCAAATACTATTTTAAAGATATATCTAAACTTATAATTCATATTACTTCATAGTTATTAAATGAGTATAAAATAAATATACTTCAAACTATATCACTTTCTCAATAACTATAATTTTAGAATTATCTATCAAAGATAAACACTATAAAAGATTCATATCACCTAGACATAAAAATCTATGTATCATACTTAGGGACACATAATTCATATTTGATCATATGATACTTTCAATTATAAAGCTGAGATAATAAAAAAAAAAAATTGTACTTTTATTTAGCATTCCAACATTGAAAATATCATAAAATTTGTGAAAATATTTTCAAGAACCCATGCTAAGAAACAATGCACATTTCTTTAAAAAATTCAAAGTCAAAAGTCTTATTCACAGATATTTGATTTAGGGAACAATAACTCTAAGAGTTATTAATATATGATATATTTTAATTTATATAATAAAGAAAATATATTTTCCTTGCACCAACTTCAAAATTTGCATTGTACAATTTACTTTCAAGAAAATATTTATTAAAACTTTGATATCATAACTATTACAATGTATAATTATAAAATACTCATCAAGATTGTGAAAATCTTATATTTGCAACATGCAAATTTACTCTTTTAGATAAATCAATTCAAAAAATTTCACAGTAATCTCTTTAGAATAATTTCACATGAAAATAGTCAATTTCATCATGATAGTAATATTAATACGTGAAATCAAAAGAGACAATTTCATTAGTATTATTATATCAATAATGTCACAAACAAGAATAAGATATTTTAATTTTTCTCAAGTCATTATCTCTCTTTCAGTTATATACAAATAATCGAAATAGTAATTTATATAACTAACTTTGATAAAATTATTTTCAGAAATCAAAGTTAAAACAATATTCCATTCAAAAGAGAGATTTGAAATATTTTATCAAAATATATTCAAAACAAGTAGATAATATGAAAAGTTGAAAAGATCATAATATGATACATACTTGTTCACCAAGTAAAATAAAAGAGAAAGTCTTTATAAATTAAAAATCTCAATATAAATTTGAATTTGAGACTATCAAAATAATCTCCAACAGGGATCATATTTTATAATTTTTCTTAAAATATCATTATCAAATAAAATAATAAAAATCTATTTTATCAACATAAAAGACTTTCTCTATCTCCTAAAGCATAAAGGAGCTTCATATTATCATTATTGTCATCTTTAACATTAAATAATTGCTCAAAGTCATTGAATGAATAAGTAAAACATGAATACGATTAAAAATTCTAAAATAAGTTAGTATTCATTAGAGAATTCAAAGTTATTATCACACATTCTCGTTTAAGTAAAATATGCAATAATGCAATAGAATCTCAATATTTAACAAATAATACCTACATATTCAAAAATTTATACCTTTTTAGTAAAAATCAACATATTATCATAAGATTTTAAGTCATCTCTGAATTAAAAAAAAAAAAAATCAATAACCCCCCTTTGGACAGGCTATAAAATGAAAAATTTAGATACTAGTCCATAAATAAACTCATTATCCAAACTTCAGCTATACAATCAAATCAAATAAATAATTTCAATAATAATAGATTGATTGTAAGTAATAAAATTTTTCAACAGATAATACAATATATAAGAATATTTTGGGCAATTTAAACACAAGTATAAGCCTTTTAATATTATAATTTTACTCAAAATGTGAGTCTAGACGCATTATAATAAATCTCTTTTAGGTAGATAATATGACATACAAATAGGATTATCTGGTATTAGAATCAATATAAAAAAACATGGACTAACAAGAAAAATAAATTTTATCCCCTTTAGGTGGATAGACTTTCAAAACCATACATTCTCTCTAATACTAAATTTCTTTAATTCTAAAATAAAATATATAATAATTCTTTGGGTAAATTACTATATATAATAATTTAGAAAATTTCAACTCATATATATCACGTAAATAAGAATTTATGAATCTTTATAAATGTGTTACTTTAATAACAAACAGTTATATTAACACATAAATTCTCATATGAGAATTTACATTAATGCCCATAATATTCAATACCAGCATTATGTCAGTATGACATAAAAAAAAAAATTTATATGCTTTATGCATGAGATAAAATAACATTAATTTGCATTATCCTAATACCAAAAAAAAAAAAGTTCATAAATTCAATTAATTGTGTGCATATCAAAACTAATTTAATAGTTTCCTATATTCTTAGCAATAAATCAATTGATATTGAACATTAATAGCAAGCACATTATTAAATTATGTTTCTTGATTATATAGTAACCAAAGAGAATCATAAACTTACGGGTTTCTCCTACTATCAAATCCCAAGTTAGTATGATTATGTGATAGAATCTTTGTGTGCTCCCACAATTCTCAATTTAATCATCACATTAGAACAATTCTTCATCCATAGCTAATTTTTTTCTTATCAAAACCATTTAAGTGGAGCAATCAAATGAAATAATAATTTTTTACTATTAAAGACTAAAAGAGTTTAAAGATAAAAATACCTTATTTACTATCTACTAATTGTAAATATTCAACTTTAAAATAGTTATTTGAGTGGTGCCTCCTTTTGTGGAACAATTAGAAATATTTTTGCTATTTATTATTTCATGAGTCATGTACAATTTAATTTTCAAGATTGATTATTAAAGTTAAATAATAAATAGAATAATTAAGATTTATAAATCAATACCACTAATTTATATATGTCTATGAGTTCAAACATGACCCATAATAATACAAATTATTAACTAAGTATCAAGTCACTCATGCAAAATTTATTTATATTTTTCACAAGCAGTTTTCATCGTATCCTATTCCAAGAAGGAAAATGAGTACCAATAGTGCATTTCTTTGTCAAACCCCAAGAGAAATATATAGACATTTATCTTAAACCATCCAATTGACTATTTGGATTAAACAGTCGTCTTCCTCTTATGCATACCAAAACCCAATCTTACCAAGCATGGCATTTCGGTTGAGTTGGCGGAGATCAGTTACAGTTACTAACACAGATCATTACCTTCCCTTTGGATAAAAGGTGTAAACTAATATTAATTGGTCATTGCTTCAGTACTTGCCTCGGTCTTTTTTTTTTTTTTTTATTGAAATCAAATCCACCAATATTAATTAATAATAAATACTTGTTTTGCAAGCACACATTTTAGTGTCTGGACATTGGAGAACTGGGAGGCATGGAACAAGGAATGCAATACAACAGACTTATGGAACCAGTTTTATGAATTTTTTTCAGGATATCCTTGTTGAAAACAAAAGATCCCTAAGAACTTCTTAGCAAAAATGAAAAAGAATCTTTCGGAAAGCTTACAGCTCTAAATTCACCTGACGAAACAGAGGAAGTTTCCAAAGAAAATGCCAAGTGAGTTGTGATAATTTTAACAAATTGTGCTACACTTCTGTTGGTAAATGCCCCAATTTTTCTTAATTTCCAGTATTTTACAATCAATTCTCTAAAGATTTACTATCATAATGTTCCATGTATCAATTACATCCAAGCCACAAAACCTGAATCACGTTCCTCACGACAAAAAAAAAAAAATACCCAAACCAAATCTAATATTCTCATTAATTTATATTTGGCGTGGAGTTAGTATATCAATGCCCCTGTTTTAATTTAAATCAACACCTTGACAATTTCATATAATATTAATCCATCACTCAAAATTGACAAACCACATAAATTTAGCAATCTTCTCTTCCCATCAAGAAAAAACCTTACATCACATATATTATAAACATGCATCTGATTAACTATATTACCCACAAAATTGTGAACACATAAAATATTATAGCTAATTTACTTATTATAAATCAGCCATAAATTAGAAATATCAATTTTATTGGATTTCAATTTTATATATGGAGACTCTGATACCATATGTTAGATTTTACTAGCCCAAAATATACATATATAAATTGAAATCACAAACAATTGCAGTAAGTAAATAGATTTATAGTGATTTAAATGATGTTTGTAATTATGGATTATCTCATATTATAAATTATATAATGATTGTTATAATTCAACATCAGTTATTTATTGTACCGAACCGATATGCTTGGACATTCTTTTGGACTATGTTGTTTTTAAAAAATTGTGGCCACATAAAAGTTTTATGTATGCTAACCAAGAGTCATTTTTTAAATAAAATATTTAAAAAATGTCTAAGTGGGAGAATGTTGAAATTTATTGGGCTTATTCATGTTAGATTTTACTAGTCCAAAATACACATATATAAATTGAAATCACAAATAATTGCAGTAAGTAAATTGACTAACAGTGATTTAAATGTTCTTCACATGAACAAACTTGATTAATTGATATGAAATAATAGTATAATCAACCACGCACATCTGTTCGTGAAACGGTTAGGTTCTTCCTCTCTTAATCTACATGTTCTTAATGGAATAAGGATTACGTATTACAGTAGTTAAGAGAAAAATGACATAGTTTATATTTATATAGAAAACTAATTAAGGTTCTCCCATTATAATCCTAATAAGGATCAAAATCCAACTATGATTTAGCACGCGCTTTATCCAAAATACATATCACAATACTTAAATTCAGTCCATTAATTTTTTATGATTACCCTTTAATAATGAACCATATGATATAATATTTTAAACTATCATTCTAATCCATAATTTTAAAACAATATAAAATTAATCAACAAGTCCAATAAATTCCAATATTTTCAATTATTAAAACTCATATACTATAAAACGGTTGTTGTTGCTGTTCAATGGAAAGAAGCCGCCACCACCACAAAAACACAAATTTCAACAGCCAAGAAATCCATCTCCAAAAACCCCTGATTCGAAATCCTATGATGATGATGAGCCATTGCTATCCCCAACCACCGATGGGAGATTCATTCCCATTCCAGTAGCCGATGAGAATGTGAAGGAGAAGATCCACTACAAAAAAATCATGCATTTTATGACAATTAAAACTGTCATAAAATTTAAAAATTGTCACAAAAATTTTTCAGTCACAATAAAAACTCATCACGGTCTTGTCATCTAAAAATCTTGTCGCTAAAAATAATTATAATTTATGACAATAAAAATTGTGACAAATAATATGTTATTTGTTACAATAAATGTATCATCATGGAAACTATTTTAATTAACAATTATTGTTGTGACAATAAAAATATAAGTTGTCACCTAAATCATAATATTGTCACAAATAAATGAACATACACACAAATATCACAGCAAATTCAATGATTGTCACGGAAAATATAATTAGTGACAATAATAATTGTCACAAAAATATAATTATTTAAGTAATGACAGTATTAATTATCACCAAAATTATAATAAGCGACAACACTAATTGTCACTAATTTTTATTAATTATCTCAGATAATATTAATTGTGACATTAATCATTGTTACAAAAATTATTCCCCACAATTATAATTTTCATAAATATGAAGGAAATCATCACTAATACTGTTTTTGGTGACAATACATATTGTTATTAATAAAACTACTACTTATATATATATATATATATATATATATATATATATATATATATATATATATATATATATATATATATAAATTTAAAATAAATATATAGAGAACAAAA
>CANXYC011926974.1:0-33126 GCA_948193065.1 Aleurites moluccanus | reverse complement strand
AATAAAAAATAGAGCCTTACTATAAATATAACTCTCTAAACACAATATTTTCATAAATAAAAAATTTAAAAAAAAAAAAATATATATATATATATATATATATATATATATATATATATATATATATATATATATATATATGTATGTATATATATATATATATATATATATATATCATTCAAGTTAAAGGATAAAAATACAGGCAAGAATTTATATTGAACTCTTGATCAAATATTAATTTTGCAAAATTTAAATCATTTAATTAATTCTAATCGACTAGAAATATTCCTTAAATAATTTATTGTATTATGAAAAATAAAGAAAATAAATATAATAACAAGAACAATAATAATAATGTAAAAAAGAGAGATTTATATTATCTTATTGATGTATATTGTAAAGTAATATGAACTCCTATTTATATGATTTATTTTCACCATAGGTTACAATATATATAAATCCACCATAAATAGTGCAATAAAATTAAACTTAAATACAAAAACTTATGAATAGTGAGATAAATAAATGAATATCCACATTTATCTATATATTTATAACACTCTCCTTGGATATCCATCTTTACAAAAAATATGCCTCATTAAAACCTTACTAGTAAAAATCCAGTGGGAAAAAAAAAAAAAAAACTAGTGAAGGAAAAAAGAGTACAATATTTCCGCATTGCAAATGGTATACTGTTTCATTAAAAACTTTATCAGGAAAACCCAATAGGACAAAACTTTTGGTTAAGAGAAAAATAGTACAGCATTAAACTCCCCATATTTGCAATATCACTGAAAATCTTTAAGGCACCACATTTCAATACTGTTAACTAATTTTTTAAATGTTGCAGTAGGCAATACCTTAGTGAATAAATCTGTTAGATTGTCACTTGAACGAATTTATTGAACACCAATTTCATCATTCTTAATTTCACCATTTTTTTGTAATATATTAGTGCGTCTATTGTATAAGATATGGTATTTCAGAACTAAAAATTTATTCATTATTTTCTCTAACTGAAAAAAGTTATTATTCACATTAAGTGACCGAACAACCATTGAACTATTCAATAAATGTGTTTTGTATATAAAATTATAAATGAACTTTTTGTGTATAAGTTAACTGATAAATAAAAATTTATTTTGTCAAATATTCAACTTGTAATTGAAATTTTATTTTATTTTTTCAAAATAATTCATCTCAAATTATTTTTTCAAATAATATATTACTTTTAGAAGTTTTTCAGGAACTCCAATAATATTCAAATTATCAATATATACAATAATTATGACAAATTCATATACAAATTTCTTTATAGTATTGCTTTTATATTCTACTTTGAAAAAGTATTCACTAAAACGATTTTACCATATGGGCCCAAATTATTTTAATTCATACAAAGATTTTTGTAATTTAATTGAATAAATTTATCGAGAATTTAAATTATATTTTTCTAGCATTTTAAATCATTCAGGGATTTTCATGCACTACTATATTAATAAAATATTAAAATGGTATTACATCCACCACGAAATAGTATATCTCTTTATTATTGATTTCAGATTTTTGTGAAAACCCTTGTGCAACAAGTCTTACTTCATATTTTACAACTTCATTTTTCTCATTTGTTTTTCCTACAAATACTCATTTGTATCCTACTGGTTTCATACCTTCAGATATTTGAACTACTGGTCCGAAAACTTTACGTCTTTCAAGAGAATTCAATTATGTTTGTATTACATCTTTTCATTTTGATCAATCAATTTTATTTCGATATTTTTGAACAAATCGTGATTCAAAATCATCATTTTCATTCATAATATTTAATGCTACATTATATATAAAATAATAGTTCACAACCATTTCATATCAATTCTATTTTTTTTCAGAACTAACATAATTAACAATATCTCTTTATTTTTATTAATTTCAGACACTTTTACTTTTTCAGGAAGTGTATCCATATTAGTATCTGTATTTTCAATAAAATTATCTTTATTATTTATTTTTTTTGTCCTTCGATGATTTTTTTTTTCTTTTAATCAATAGTTGTTTATGCTTTAGACGTGTTTGAGATTCATTAATATTAATATATTGTCATTCTGGGATAACAATATAAATTAAAATATTAACAACTGTTATATGAGATTTTGTTACTCGTTTTAAATCAGTAAGCGCATCTGGCAATAAATTTGCTAATTTTTGCAGATAAATTAATTTATGAACTTATTGTTCATATTGTTTTATATTTCTCAACTTTTATTATCTTCTCCTGATACTGAGAATATTACTTCATCAAATGACAATCTGTAAATTGAGCAGTAAATACATCTCCTTTTAATGACTCAAAATATTTAATTATTGAGGGAGATTTATATCCAACTTATATTTTTAACCTCTTTTAAAAACTCATCTTATATTTTTTTAACACATATATATAAGATTATATTTATATTTTTTAAAATTTAATTATCATATCATTAATGGTTATTTATAAATTTATTATGTAATTTATATTATTTTATTTATTATTTATTATTTATTATTTATAATTATTAAAATATTCTTAAGTTAATACATTTATCAAAATTATAACATTATTAACGAAATTTAAATACATATTAACTAATAACAAGCGTTAAGTTATGAGTAATAACTACTTAATTATTAACTAGTGATAATTAATAAGTAATAAATACTAATTATTAAATACTAACTAGTACCTACTAATTGTTAAATATTAACTATAAATTTATATGTTAACATCAATCTCTTATTGCTTAACAAAGAAAGTAAAGTAAAAAATCGTTACTTACTATTAAGTAACAAATGGATACTCACTATTTAGTAATAAATGAAATTGATATACACATACATCATTCAAGTTAAAGGATAAAAATAAAGGCAAGAATTTATATTGAACTCTTGACAAATATTAATTTTGCAAAATTTAAATCATTTAATTAATTCTAATTGACTAGAAATATTCCTTAAATAGTTTGTTGACATTTATAATTTTATATAAGTTAAAAATTAAAATTAATTTTTTTATTTTGTAATAAAATTTGTGTTATTATGTGTAATTTTCGATTAGTAATTAACAATATATGAATTCATATATTTTTACATGAAAATTAATATATATATATATATTTTTTGTGTTTGTAAACTATTCAAATATTTAAATTTTTTTTATGGATTAAATTTTTATATTTTTTATAATATATTTTTATCTTTAAGAATTAATTTTTTCAATCTCCAAATTATATCGATTTGAATTAAATTATATTAAAAGTACTGAATTCACAAATCAAATTGTTTTAAATTTTTAGGATAAGATAATATGGAGATTTTTTGTATATAGAACAGTTTTGTATCTTGAATTTTTCAAGACTTTTAAGACGATTTAAAAAATTTCAAATTTCTGAATTGCACAGAAATGTACTCATCCCTAATTGCGGTAAGTGGTGTTACACGCCCTTCATATTCTTTCTCCAACAAGACTTGCTAGATAACCCAGCAAAGTGATCTACAGTAGTATACAATGATGATGGCCTATATTTTCCTTCAAAGAGAGGGAGTATATCATATTTCTAACTTCCAAAAGATTTACGACTGATAAAAAATTTTAGTGAACAAATCAAGAAACAAATCATCCATCTAGATAGGGAGAAACCATCTATAATAAGTAGAAATTTCAATAAACATAATAATTACTACGGTAATAAATAGCATCAAGAATTCAGATAGAACTAATTGAGCATCGGTTTAAACCCACAAAAATCCAAAAGACAAATCAAAATCAAAGAAGAAAATACAACAATACAAGAAAAGAAGTTTCTAGAGCTGTCACGGAAAAGAAATCCGGCTCCAGATATAAAGACGTTGACTTCAGAAAAAGAAGTTTCTGGAGCGAAATGACAATTAGTTGATTAACCCAAATCCAGTTCATTAAATCAATAATTTTTTGCATGAAAATATTTTATGTGATAGAATGTAGGCCTAACAGATCAACTGTGGACTCGAAGGCGAGTCAGTGACCTGACGGATCTTTGAGTTTCAGCTCGATCCGATGTTATATCCTTATAAAATTAAATTGAACCGGCGATTTAATCCAAATCAAACACGGTTTGACCCAATTCAAAGTGAAAAATATTTATACATCAAAACCTATTTTTTCTGATCCCAAACCAAAAACCCACTTAAATGACGCTAATCAAGGTCTGTCATTTTTAAAGCAAACCTGGTCAAATCTAAATCCAATCCGGCTCTATTCCAGGCCTAATGGAATGCATTATGGATCTCAGATAACAATTGAACTAATCAATCAACTTTAGAACAGCCTTTGATTTTCAAAAGACAATTGAAAATTATCCTATATTAAAATTCTTATCTATAACAATAAACTATTAAAATCTTTATGGAAAATACCTTCTGATTTGGATTGAGCCGCAATAATTAACGTGGCTTTATTAGTACTAACACTGCATACAATAACTAAACATTACAACTGAAGTTGCTATAATAACCCAACTCCCTCCTTACCGCCTGTGCTAGCTCAATTGGGTGAAGCTGCCATTAAACTAAATCTAATGAATGCTCTCTTCTTTTAGCTCTTCATTTAATTGGCTTCTGATGTAACAACTAACAATCAACAATGCCAGATAGCTAGTTAACTACTAGATAGTTCAGTTCAACAGAAATAAAGTTTTGGTGACTGGTTCATCACTCCAACCAGTTTAACCCAATCAAAAACAGGTAGGAAAATATAGAAAAAATGGCATAAATATACTTTTTACAATGGTTTTTAAGTTAAAAGAAATATATAAATTAAAAAACAAAACCAAACTGGACCAATCCAATCGTTGGACTAGTTCGTTTGACTGGTTGGTCCTGTCCAGTTTTCAAAGCACTGGTGCATAAGCAAGGCACCTTTATGCAAACTAGACTGCAGTAAAAGAGCTTACTATCTTCTGCTTGACAATTAGACAAAATGTATACAGTTTTAGCTGTGTTTCTTATAATCAAAGCAGATACAACATGCTAGAGATTTTTACCAGGGATACAAAAGATAGACAAAAAAAAAGGGAAGTTTACATTGGGTAGCACATTTACAGGTAAAGCATTAAAGTAAAAGAATTGTATTATAGCTGCAAGAAGAGGGTTAATCTAAAATCAGTTGAAGTTTAAAAGAGAGTACCATTTGTATATCCTTGATCAACTTTGCTGGTGAGAGATCTTCACAGGCATATCATTTCCAATGCTTTGTCCATTTAAAGGAAGACTAGTTCCAGTGTCTAAATTGAGACCCTGTCTGAGTCGCCTTTGCTTTCTTAGACCCTCAAGGCATGGAGCAAAAAACTCATGCTTTAATGCATCCTCTGCACTGATCCTCAGTCTAGGGTTCACTGTCAGGCACTTATCTACAAGATCAATAAGAGAGCTTGGGATTGTATCGAGGAAATCCCGTCTCTTTGTGTTTATTTTACACCATTCCCCCAGAGTCACAGATGGCAAAGACTGTATTTTATATAGGTCCTGCAGGAAAATGAATCATTTAAATGCAAGTTCCTAGTTTTTTAATTCTAAGTATTATAGATCATAACTATGAACTATAATACCGCTGGGAATGAGGATTCTCGGTCATGTAGCTTTGAAACTTCCCACAGATCTTCACTGCCCCTTAGTTTTGCTATATCCTTTATGTTCCTGAAAACAGCATCAGTACCGTTGACAAATTATTGTGGATAACACTGAAGTGGGCATAAAAGCTTTTGGATTACAAACAAATATGATTCTTACTGTTCAGGATCACCGTAAAAGGGTGTTCTTCCAATCATCAGGTAGAGTAAGGTGACCCCAGCAGACCAAATATCAACCTTGGGTCCTTGATGGGGAGACCTGAACAACACCTGAATGAACCATTCAACATGAAGCTTCAGTTGACCATTTTGACAAAATCAAGAAGGGAAGTGCTTAAATCATGTTTTGAGGTTGCCTAACATTCACGTTTTATGCATTTGCTTTTCCATGGGAAACATACCGAAGTCCTAGGGGGCACAGACAATTATGTAACTACAAAGTTCATTATACTTCTTATTTCCAAGTCATTATGTTCTCTCCAATATCAGCTTATGCAGATATAACAGACACGAAAATCAGAGTGTTTATTAATTGATAATAAAACTGGCTTACAGGATATGAAAGCCAAAACATTTTTTGAGTTCATGCATTCTTAAACAAATCTGAAATAGATTCATGGAGCATTAAATGCCAAATATAAAATAAAGATGAGATGTTTGATAACCTTTTTTTTCCTATCATGTAAGGTAGTAGTGAGCTTGGAAGACAGATGTTTCAAAGCACGAGTACTTCATTACAAAGATGTTATAATCAGCCTTTCACCATTGTCCGTTACAGTAACTGCATCATTTTTTTACTTTTATTTCTATCCAGTTTTTGTGAATATTTTTTCAAAACCATAGAACAGATGCATCAGGATAAACATCATAACGTGCCATCAATAATAGAAAAATGTACACACCGTGATGCAACATCAGAAATCATGTATGAATTCAGATATTTCGTGACTATGTCAATCATTCAGTACCCCAGTTAATTTTAATTATCTACTCTTCAAAAAATGTTCATAGCAACTAATTAAGTTACTAAACTGTGGTAACCAGACTGATGTAGTCATCTCACCTCTGGAGCACGGAAACCTTTGGTTCCAACACATGGACCTTCTTTCTTGTGCTTCCCATCTTCTAATGACAAAAAAAGTATGAACGAAAAAAAAAATAACACAATTGTAACAAATCAAATCATTGAAGTCATAACATAAGACACACACCTTTGTTCTTAATTAAGCATGTACCAAGACTAGCCATTCCAGCTGAGTGCAGAGGCATTGGAGTGAGATAAATGAGTTCTTCATCTGCTTTTCGAGGAGGTGCAGCAATCCTCTTTCTAATAGAAGCTGGAACACTTGATGCTTCATGATTTGGGCTCTGCAATGCTTCCTGCAACAAGCTGATTAGTTCCTTCCTACCTTGACATGGTAAAGGCTCTCTGAGCCTTTCTACAGAAGGAGTCCTAGTACTTGTCACATCCTTTGCAGAGGTTACTCCAGAACCATCAGCTCCTTGACTTTTCATAATATTCCAACCACTCAAGTTTTTCTGGACCTTTGTGCTGTCCAGAACTCTTTTTTTAAGGTTATTGGGTTCTAAAGTTGGCTTCAACGCTTTTTTTGCCTCTTGATTGACTACATCCAAGGATTTAGAACTTGGTAACCTCCTGCTTTTGATGGAAGGAACTACTTTGGTATTGGGAAGTGTAACACGATTGAAGCTTACATCCTTCCCTGTCTTTAATTTGTCTACAAAAGCATTGAAAGAAGTTCCATCAATTTTCTCACAAACATTAGATCATAAGACCAAGCTTTGGCCAAGATATCTGGTCTGGAGCATGTACTGGCTAGAGTTCTCCCTGGTTTGAAAGCTTGGAATTGAAGAGATGAGCAATAAAAAAAAAGGTCAAAACAGGGTAAACATCAAGGGGAAAAATAATCAGTAAACTACTTACTAGCAGTCGCATCTAAATGGTTATATTTCTTTTTGGTAAGTTCACAAATTAATTAACAAGTAGAACACCAAAATATTCAGGCCAGTGTTGACCACTTCATTCCCTAAATTAAATCCATGTCAAAGTTATATTTAGATACAGTAGCACAGATAGGAATAGGAACTTACTAATTGTTCCATACTTTTGCTGTAGGTCCTGTCAAAAGCACAATAAAGACCAAGATGACTATCACTAACCTTTTAGTATAACTGTGAAACAAGTTACAAAAATAAATAAGCATGGAAATGCTTTCAGAAAAATATAACTAACCATGGCAAGGTTAAAATCAATGAGATAACCTTTATTGGCGTTGCGAGAGAAAAGGAAGTTACCGGGTTTTACATCTCTGTGGACTATTCCCTGCTAACATGAAAAGAAAAAAACATGATTCTTCATCTAAATAAATAACAAGTAAATCAGCATGGGATTTATGCAGCAGTACAGCTTACATGCTTATGAAGACTAGCAAGTGCTCTGAACATACAATACCCATACCATCGTAGCTGAAAAATATCTATTTCCTTCTTCAACACCTAGAAGTTAAGCCAAAACCTATGTCAACCAAATGAACTAACAGAGTTTATCCATTAAAGGATGTGATAATTACCTCTGGTCTATCATGCTCAACATGCTCCAGAACAAAGCAATCATAATTTCCACTCTTAAAACTGCCTTCATAATTTATTACAAAGTTCTTCCCCCTGAATTAATAAAATCAACTTGTATATTAATTATTAGAACTTTCTACAATCCAAATGCAAGGCTAATTTCTTCAAGTGAATTGAACTTTCTTAAAGCCTTACCCAAAACGCTCCAGCATCCTTAGCTCATTGCTAACATAGTGCCTATGAGCATTTTCATGAGGGCCTGCAGATGCCGAAAATCAAACTTGAGATTAAAGAATTGTTTTATGTTATTGGTAAATCGTCATCGCAAACAGTAGGAAAAAAAGAGAGATCTTCGGAGAGCAATGTATCACTGCATACTCTAATTTTCTCATTAAGAGCACTATTTTCAATCAACTGGAAATTCTACTAACAGTGAACCAAACCTACAAAAATGTTTGATGTCCTCGTTTATTTTTGCAAGAGAAGGGAAAAATCGAAGGATCTTCTTATACTTTTTTCAGGGGTCATTTTGAAGAACAATAGGAAATGGAATAACCTTCAATCTATTCATACTTGGTGGCTAATGGCCAGACTTGCTGATTTTATAGTAGACAATTTTCAACAAAGTCAAAGATCTGACATATGTGACCCAAAGCTAGATACAATTATGCTGGTTAAAATTTACAATAACAGAGACAGGAATTGACAACAGCATGAAACAAATCCAATTGTCTCACATACATTTAATGGCAACTGTGGCCCCATCACTCTTCCTTCGTGCCCTGTAAACAGTGCCATAACCACCTGGCAGTTTTTAACTGTCAATATTCATATAATGTAAATGAATGGGAGGAATGTGGCAGGAGACTCAAAAAAAAGCTTTAATACCTGAACCTTCTTCTTCTTCTACAACATAAGACTCAAAATATGGCAGATCCTTGGTTTCCTCTCGATCCTGCAAAGAAGCCATCATTAGTCATTAATCAATGAAAATGGAGCTAACTAATAGTAACACAGGTTATGTTTAGTGAGTAAGCTCCATTTAGAACACAGATACAAAGCAAGCCAGCAAAAAAGCAAACAATAAACATAGAAATTGCAGAATAGATCTTACCGAGGTAAAAACAGAAGCAGCATCCTTCCTGCCTTCTTTAATTTGCATGTTGTCATGTTTCTGCTTTGGTTTTTGAGCCATACTAATTTCCATTAGATTTCTCTTAACCTGCTGGTTCTCCTTGGGAGTACTTACTACTTTACTCCACTCTAAAGATTGGTCAACAGCTTTCTGTCTTGGCAAAGTCATCATATTCCCAAAAGTGAGCTTCATCTTTGCAGAGGATTTTGACAACTGCCTCCGAACTTCAGAGAGTTTAGCTCTTGGAAAGTTTGCCTGCTGCTTTGAATTAGTTATCTCTTTATCCATAGGTGTCAGTTCATTCAAACTTTTACCTTCACTTTCTCTTGGAATACCCAAGGAAGCAGTGTTAATTGAATGGTAGAATTTTTCTTCTCCTTTCATGTTACCAGACTCATTTAACAGCCCCTCCTCTTTGCATTCAATTCCTATTGTTTCAATATAACAATCATTTGCAGCATCACAGACATCATTAGAAGTTGTACATACTGCAAGTAATATACTGCTTTGTTTAAAATCCTCCCTGCAAGTAGTAGCATCAATGTCTGTTCTACTTTTCAAATCTTTGTCATCTACTTTAGCTTCTTCGCACACAGCTTGATTGTCCAACATTGTCCTAGGAAGAGCAGATTCTTCAGCCAAATCAGGCGCCATGATTCTTTTGTGCTCCGTCCTTTCCACAATAATTGCACTTGTTTCATCCTCAACTTGTTCAGCATCCCTTCGTTTATAAATTAATTTATTGCCAATGGTTTTGATGAATAAGTCAGGTGGCAGAATGATGTTATTTAGCTTAATAGGCATTAAACTTGGCTCGACATTTATGCTTCCACTGATATTTTCAGTTAGAAAATGCACCTGCATAATTGACCCAATTTAACGGCTTCCATGAAAAGTATACTATAACTAGATAATCATTATACTGATCCTATCTAATTAAAAGTTCCTAAGAAAAAGCAATAGAAGGACGAATTCAAAGGGCAATACTAATTGTAATTACAAAATCATTTCTGGTACCAAAAAAAATCATCAAATCTGATGTTCAATTAACCGTGAAATCTTAGACAATAGGAAGCAGAAATGAGAGTAAATTTGCTAACTTCGAAGAATACCTTAGTGCAAGCATTTAGAATTCTTTTCGAACAAGGACGAACTGATGTATGCTTCTTATCCACTGTAACACAAAGGCCAAAACAGAATCACAAACTAAACAAATGAAAAAAAAAATTAATGATAACAAATAACACATTTTTTAACCTTCTCCAGAATCAAATCCGACCCGCTTCCGCTTCCTGAAGTAGATCCTCAGAGCATCATCCAAAAGCATTCCTGGCCAATGCACTCCAGTATCGATCCTAGTCCCAGACGAGTCCATTAAGTTGAAATTAGAGATAAATCGTTGAAAAGCGAAAAGGCCGAGAAGAGAAATGGTCACAAAGCGACGGTTGTTACTGCCGCTAGTTAAGGTAATTGGTGAGTAAGGGACGGAGCATAGAAATTGGATGAGATCGGGAGTTGCAGGGAAGAGAGTGCAGCGGGATGCGAGCTCTAGGGTTGAAGTTGGCTTGCCGATTGAGAGAATAAGGGAAAGGAGGTGCCATGCCTTTTGTGATTCGGAATAGGCGGCGGCGGCGGCGGTGGTGGTGGTAGCGCATACTGAGTCGGGCAGAGCGAGTTGCGAGTTATGTAATTGAGTTTGCATAGCGATTTAGGACTGTCAGAGAAGAGAGATTAAGGCTTGTAGATGGATATGCAATATTTGCAGAAATGCGTGGAGAGAGGGATGTGGGCGCGGATATGGCACATTTTGAGGTTTTTGAGATTTGTCAAATGGAGTCTCCCGCCAATTTTCCCCTTTCACAGTCACTATTGAGATGATATTACGATAATGCCTTTACAGTTTCACTTTTTGTTGAGTTTTAATTTTTTCCCTACAAAATTTAATTCGTTATGATTGAGAAGATGTTATGTAGAAATTTTATTCTGAAAATAAAATTTAAAAAATTATTTTAAAAAGGGCTATTATATTTTAAATTTTAAAATGTATTTCATATTTATTTAAATTAAAATAAATTTAAAAATCCCTTTAAATTGGAGATTCAAAATTTCGATTAGGGCCAAAAGATAAAAAAATAAAAAAAAATAAAACCAACCAATTCATGCAATTTGAATCAAAATCATTGTTTCTTAAAAGTGATACGGTCGAATTATGATACATAAAATTTTAAAAATTATCTATACAGTTTTGTTATGAATTTAATTTTAAATAATTTATCAAAATCAAATCAAAATTCAATATATATATATATATATATATATAAAATAAAATAATTAATTTGAATCTCTTTCATACTTTTTGATGGAAACATTTAAAAATTTAATTTATATTTTACCGATTTATTAATAGTTGAATCTTTTATATCTTGGTTTAGAAAATTGAATATGTTGTTATTATTATTATTATTTTGTACATTATAAATAAACGAGTTTATTCAATAGCACATTTCTTTTTCAAAAAATAAATTTTTTGTTGTAGAATTTTGATATAGAATTAAGAATTTTAAAAATTGTTAATAATTTTATTATATTTTAAAAATTAAAAAATTATATATATTTTAAAATCCAAGTGCAATATAAAATATATATATATATATTAAAATTTAAAACTAACAGTAAATCATTCAAATTATAAATGTTTTGATAATTTAATTTAGTTTGAATTTTTTTTTCAAACCACTATTATTGTTTTTATTTAAAAAATACCCCTTCTAGACATTAATATGGTACAAATAAACCTCCAATGTAAATGATAGCATTTTGTGCATACATATAAATGATGTTCCTTGTATTGGGAAAATTTTAATTTATAATGATTTTAGGTGTTAAACCTGAGATCTTTTGATGCAAAAGTCATGTTATTTCTATTATTTTATTAGTCAAAATTTTCTTTTTAAATATATGAATTTCATAATATAGTTAACATATATTAATACTATAGTATCACGTTAGGTAATACAATAAATTGATGAAAAAAAGTATTTGTGATGTAGCATTACTATTTGTGTAGCTGTTGTCACTATATACATACATAAATGATACAAATGGACCTGGTGACCTGGTCATGTCCTAGATCGCAAGTGCGGCCCAGTCCTAATACCCCAATCGCGATCCAGTTCAGAGCCATTGCCCTATCTTGGGGCTCTAACCTTTACCAAAATGGAGGTCAAAATCCATATTGCTATTTATGGATCATGGCTCTTTTCGGACACATCCCAGCATGGCTAGTGTGACAGAATCACTCGCCCACTTTTATCACATAGCAGTAACAGTGTTTGTGATGCAGCAGTGATTGATGAGCTACTGTTTTAATACAGTAATTACAATAGGATGGTTCTTGATCTCGAGGACTTCAGGTTTGTTTCGAGTATTGAACTGGGAGGTAGCAATTCGAGTCTTTTTTCAACTCAAGAAATGCACTACATGTTAAATCCATGGATGCAACATTTCATTTCTATTTGAACTCAAGTTCCTTCAATCTCCTCTAATATCAATGAATAAAAGAAAATATCAGTAAGCCTAAGCTATTGGGTAACAAGGTCCAAACACTAAAACCTTAACTAGTACGGTACCATAACACAAATCTTTAACTAGCACGTGCCACAACACGAGTACCCCCAAGGCTCTCCTAACTAGCTTTTGACACACTATATTAAGTCTTAATATAATTTATTATTTTTCAATGTTAAGATCTTTTAATTCTAACAAATATAATTCAAAAACTCCTAATATTCAACCATTCTCCATCTGTGTCATAACCAATTTGCCAAAAATAACCATTTCATTGAACTTTTAACTGGAAAGAGATTGCTAAGCCTCAAGCATATCAGAGAAGAAGAAAATGAAGCAAAGGCTGAAGCTGTCGACCATGTACATACTCAAGGCAAGGCACGCCAACATAAATGCTTGCCCACTGTACGGCATTCTTGTAAAAAATATTCAAATCTTGAACATAGTCAAGTGTTCAATTGAGCTTATTGAATTAAGCAGAAACAGAGAACCCATATTGCAGAAACTTCAAAGAAAATTGCCACTTACTGATTCAAATTAACAGTAACATATGAATGAAATAAAAAATATTTTGCTGCTAACGCTAACATATAAATTAAATGAAAATACATTTGGCAAACCAACAGTCGCAGCACTCAATGTACAAAAGGAAGGGAAGAATAGACACCCTTTTCATCCAAACAGCATTTGTACAATAAAATAGACAAGAATTTGATCTCCTGAGATGCTGTGGTCTAAAGTCATTCCGTAGGTGGTGAAGACAATGTGAGGTTCAAGAGGAAGCCAACAATAATTCCTATAAGTCCCACAACAAATGCAAAAGTCAGGGAGAATCCTGGATCACTTTTCCGATATTTCCGTCTCTTCAGCATGTCCTGTAGAAAAGAAAAAGGAATGTTAAAATTTCAAGTGTAATTTCTGCTAAATTGTACATGACGTACGTTATACTTAGGAAATACATATGCACTCTCCTCATTTTTTTTTCCGTCCTTTCATCCTTTCATTTGACTAGTCCTCCAAATCAGATATTATTACAACTCAACAACCAGTTCCTTACCACTCAATTTACAACAATGCAATGTGCCCCACAGGAGTGGAACACCCTCTCAAACCATGTATGGGAAATTTCTTATTGGATTTAGGAGACCATCTCTCATAATCATCTCAGATCCATTTGTCTTCCCACAAATCAACAAAAAAAAAAAAAAAAAAAAAAAAAGGAAAATGATATCCCCATGCCTTAGCTTGTTCAATCATACAACCAGGCTCCAACACTTTTAAGATAAGATCTTGTGGGATCTATAAACAAACCCCAAGCCTGCGGAACATCTAATAAAAAAAAATTGTGGCTGCTAATAATATTTCGTCAAACTTTGACTTATAAATACTCTTCAAAATTTCATTCAAATATTTTGATGTTAATTGTATTTAAATAAATTAATAAATAAAGGAATTTTGAATATATTTTCCATAGTGGTTATTTGCGTCTAACCTCACTACAGGAAGGTGATAACTGATAACCAGACACATTTTTGCACATTTATAAGGAAAACAGATGCTTTGGCCCAAAAAATAAAAAGGCAATTCTCTAACAACTTTAATTTAACGACTGAAGGTCCTTATCGTTAGTGACCTTGGATTTGATAATCCAAATTTCAAAGTACTGGCAAGTCACTAAATACAATTAAATCAAATAAAAAAAGCAGGCTATAATATGGAGTGGGAACAAACCAGTTCCTGTTGCAGTTGCTGTGTACTTCGAACAGCTGCATCCCTTTCATCCTTCAGGCACTGTAAAACCTGATTCCACATACAACAGAAATTTCATAGAATTATAATAATAAGTAGAATATTTAGAAGTTATAAGATATGTTTCCCTGTAAGGGGATAATACAGAAAGCTAACTTTTTGGTGAACTAAATAAAAAATAACATCAAGTTGTTTACTGCTCTCTATTATTCAAAACTTGCACAATATGATCTGAATAGAGTGATGCATCACTTTCATATAATACTAGAAATTCCCTGCAGTTGTACACATTTAAAAAAAAAAAAAAAAAAAGTAGCATTCAACAGCACATACTTAAAAGGAAAAGAATATATATATATAGCAATAGCAATGCTCAGAATTGATAAATCTGCACCTATGCTTTTGATGTGCTAATATTATCAATTTAAACACAAACAAAATGGTTCATTTATAATCAAATATTTTATTTTTCTGACATCCCCGACCCTCAATTCATCATCAATCTTTTGTAATCATAACATGTCAATATGTCATTTACCTATAATGAGAAATAATTACATCTTCTATTTAAGGACATCTTACTTGGTGATAATTTTTTTTTTTGTTAATAACCGGCGATCAAGCAAATAATTAAGCAAGATATGCAATACATGCATGAATGAAGCTATCAAATATCTGAGTGCAGGTAAGTCTGCCAACAAACTATAATAATAATAAATACAAATACAACTTACAGAGTTAGGATCAGGATTCTTTGAGGAGCTCCTCAATGCCTCATCTTGTAAGTTTCCTTGAGCTGATGGAGTAGCATATACAACTCTAAGCTTGCTCTCCTGTATTGTCTTTCCACCATTGTCCTTATTAAACTGACAAAAAAGAAATTATTTGCATATCATTAATTTCATGTCAATATGATATTTGAAGAAAGAAATTTTCTTCTCCAACTTAAGTACTCAACATTCTTACAGTCTCCGGCGGAAGCTCATCAACATCAGTATGTGGAGGTACTGTTGTACTTTGCAAGAGAAACTTATCTTTGCATTGCATATCTGGAGGATATTCGTGTTGGGCTTGAAGAGTAACTAAAAATCCAGCAGGCGGCAGTTAGTTGAACTGTAACATCATATGATCAAATAACTTTTGACTAATAAAAACTATTGTAAGAACTGAAAGCAGGCTAGCATATGCTAGGCAAACAAGTAGTATATTATACACAACCAGCAGATATATTTCATCTATAGAAATCTAAAGCTGTTCAAGACATCACCTAACAAAGATCTAACAAATTCCCTGCAGCTACTCTGTTCTCACCTTTGATGCTACACCATTATGACCTTTTTGTGGACATCTATCCTAAAACATTTATTCATACAAATTAAAGAATTTATAGTTTTAAAAAGTACAGAACTTCCTAGGAAAAAGGCTGTGATGGAGTAAAAATAGCACCTCTGATGACACAAGAATCCCATGGCTGTATAACACCAGTATTGGGCCTTACAAAGTACTTCTTGGGTGAAGTGGTTTTAACCTGGCAAAGAGGGAAGAACAATCATAGTCAATCCTGTAATGGCCTTAGTATATATCAATTACAAAGAAGTTCAAAATATGAGCAGTAATGGAGAGGATACCTTAAAAGCGACATGGTGCTCTGTATTATTCACAACTTTAAGATCACAAAAGCTTTGCTTCTCCAGTTCAACTGATTGCATGCATAACATGATATTAAGCCTCATGAAACATTGTATAATCAAATCAATAAGAAAGTAGCTTAATCATCGGGTATAAATAATTAACTCGTACTGTTTTGAAGAGCATCAGCATTGTCAATAATACAAGTATAAATTCACATTCAGATTAAATGACAGGAGCATTTTCATCAATCATTCATACTTGATAACAGCATATATTTGAACTCATAAATCCAAAAAAACAATACTAGAGCTGTTGGGGAGGAAAAGGATCATTTCATCATCATCTTTTTATATTCTTTCACTTTTACCAAACAAGTTTATCTGGGAAATTAAGGCGAGTATAATCCACTAATAAGCTTTTGACATCTAAGAGAATTTTACCAGGTCCAGCTTGGTTTTAATTCGTTTCTCTAAATTGCACTTCCATCAATTTTAATGTGCATATAATTCCACACCCTCTGCTTGCACAAGTGACCATCTGTATACAAAAAGAGCCTACAAATAGGACGACCAAAAAAACAGAATCAAGCATCACTTCCGTTTCTTCCAACTAATTTCCTTCTATTATCGTCGCAAAATCAACAGTTATCTACCATTATAAGGTATATTTTTGGTAATTTTTGTTTGTTTCTAGCATAGCCAAATGTGCCTTTTTTTTCATATGCTTATCTACACACCAAAATAATTCAAATCACATTAATTCAATTCAATAAGCAGGTAGGTTGAAGATAAATAAACAATCCTTCTAGACAACAAACACATTGCATGTTCTCAGTTCTAATTCACGCAAAATTTCGGTAATTACACCTAATCTGTGACGCTATATAATTGCAAAATTATGATCAATTAATACATTCTCCAATGCATTAGATCACATAAAAATACACATAAATTGGAGAGCAATATATATATATATATATATATATATATATAGAGAGAGAGAGAGAGAGAGAGAGAGAGAGAGAGTACAAATGAACTTGAGCTCATCAGGATGAACGGAGATCAACTGATTACCACCACCGTCAGTCATGTCGAGGCCACAAAACACAGATCAATCGCAAACTCAAAAGAAAAAATAAAATCTCACAGAATCGGAAAAATCAACAAGCGAACCCTATAATTCAAAAGAAGAAGAAGAGAACAACAACAACAAGTTTCAGAGTCAAATCTCCGAAATCGAAACAATCAGCAAGTGACAGAGGAGAAACGAGTTAATGCAACGAATTGCAGAGAGAGAGTGAAAAAGAGAGAAATTTAGAAGCATAAAGAAACATGTGTGGTTAAACGAATGTGGAGGCGTTTGGTTCTGCAACTAATAAAAAAGAGTCGCTCGCTGTTCTAGGCACCTATTTCGATTTTTTATCGGTTCAAGCATTTTCGTGTGTCTAAAAAGTGAAGACTGTGAAGCGAATGGTAGTTTGGTCTTTTTTCTGCAACCGGAAATGAGAATGGTAGAAGGAGAGAGAGGGAGAGATGGTTCAATCAGAGAGAGAAGATGACACGTGTGGAATGAATATGGAGATGAAGCCCGGCTCATATGTTTACCAGACACGTGGGAGTTATAGAGTACTTCTTAATTTATAAATATTTTTTTATTTATATACAAAATATAAATAAATAATGGCTCAGAGTTGTATGCAATTATAGTCAATTTAGCATTTAATAATTTTTTAATGGAAAATAGTTTGTAGTTGTTTAATAAAAATATTATAATTTTTTAATAATTTTAATGCATCAATTTAGAATATGATGATTAAAAAATATTTAATTTTAAATTATTTAATTTTTAAAATATTCAAATTTTTTAGTTATTAATGAATATTTTATTTTTAATTATTAAATATCACTTAATATATATATATATATATATATCGTTAACTACTTAATTTTTTTAAAAAATAAGAATTATTAAAATTTAAATTCTTAATATTTTATATTATAAAATAAATATAATAAAATTTTTATAAATTAATATTATTGATATTCTTAAATTTTATTAATTAAAGATATATTAATTAATCAATAAATTAATAATTTATTAATTTAAAAATAATTTTTACAATTTAATAAATATATATTCAATTAAATAAATTTTATTATATTTTATTAATTTTATAATTAATTATTTATAAATTAAATTAATTGAAAAAATATATAATTAATTATTAATATATCAAATATTAATTTATAAATTTTTTATTATACTCGGTGCCCGAATAAATTGAAATTTCCTGCATCTACGTCCCGGTTTATACACCATTATACCATCAATCTATTTTTTTTTTTTATCAAATCCCCAAATATTGAAAGGTTAAGAACCATATTATAAGGGCAGGAGAGTGGATCTCTCAAGTTAATAAGTTGTACCTAATTAAATAAATGAAACAGCAAATATTTTGAGTCTCCATGATTGGATCATGTGCATTGAAATAATATTTATAAGCCAGATGCACTTGCTAAAGTTACTTTAATTTCATAGTTTAATTTGGATTTTGATAATTGTTTTTATTATATTTATTTTTTTTCAGCCAGTAAAACTTTAAGAAAGACCCAGGAATTGTTAATTGATACAGCATTTTAAGAGATTTTTAACAGTTGCAATAAGTAATTCTCTATTTGAAAAAATTATTAAGTGAATTTATTCCAACATAAATTAATTTAATATATTGATATGTTAATTAAATATATATTTTATAATTTATATAATTAATTATTATATTTAATTTATAAAATAATTATTATTTTATATATTTAATTATTATTATGAATTCATAATATAATATAATAAATTAAGTTGACTTAAAATATTTTTCATCACTCTTCTCCACCATAGGATTGGGTAGGAATCTTGTCACCTCTCTAAAGAAATTACTATCAATTTCATGTGTCAATTCCATTGGAAGGGGCGGAAAAGAAATTAAAAAAAACTATATATTATTTTTTAAAATTCCAACCAATAATAAATATATTTTTTACTCTATTGTGATTGATGGAGTAAAATTATAATTTTTTCCCTAACTATAGTTATTATAGTTAGTCGTGAAATAAAAAAAAAATAATAATAATAAAATTAAAGATAATATCCTATTTTATTTAATTTTACCATTTGACCTATTTATAACCTTTTAATAATTTTGTTTTTCACTTTTAGTACATAGAGATAATTAAAAAAAAAATACTGAATTATCAAATTTTTTGATATAGCTGATAATTTTTTTATTTTTAATAATTACATCAATATCATTTGGTTAATAATAATTATTAGCTGTTAAGTTATTAATTTACCTAATAGCTATTGTTCACGAAAACTTTAATTTAATTTTTTTTTTAAATCTCATATTTATTTAAATAAAAAAATTAAATTATTTTTTAAAAAATATTATTTAAATAAAAAAATAAAAATTAATATTTATTTTTAATGGTTATTAAATATATTAATAACTAATAATAATTTTATCAAATACTTAAAACAATCAAATCAACTATTAGATAATCGACACTAATTATTAATTATCAGCCACTAATTAACAACTAATAACTAATAACTATTACGAATAGCTAAATCAAATGGGACCTAATTCAATAGAAACCATTTATCATTTATATTTATAATTTTTGGTTTCTATTTTTTTATACTAAAAATTAATATACTGAAAAAACAAAGGAGAACCATCTTTTGTAATTCCCTTTTGTTGTGGCAACTTATTTTTTTGTTTACAAACACTAAATAATAAAAAATAATATATATTTTAACAATAAAATTTTATTTTATAATTAAGAAATATATAAAAACCAAAAACCAATACCAAATGACCCTAAGATTAGCCGTGAAAATATGTATTTTTTTGGTATGATTTTTTACTTTACTTGAAACACAGAGTTTCACAGCTTACCTAATTGTGCACATCAGCATTTCAAGATTGCAAAAATTGCAGTTTTAAGACAAGCTACGACACGAAAAAGAGAGCTAAAATGATTGCTTAAACGCAATAATAATTTTAAAGTCACTCCTGCATTGGTACGTATATTTATATATTAGAGGAAATAAAATAAAAACGTCATCTAAAAGATTAGTACTAGTTATTAAATTATGTCCCTCTGATTAAGACATCGTCATTAAAATAAGATAAAACATGGAATCCCATTTGAATGTAACTTTTAAAAGTCTAGTTCCCTCTTCAACAGGGATGATAGATTTTACACCATATCAGATCACAACTCACCTCCATGGGAAAGTCAACACCTTTGCCTCCTCTCCCCCCTCTCCAAATCCCAACCTAAAGAAAACTCTTGTTTTCATTACTTTTTTCTCCAAGTAACTTCTCCGTCTGATTATTTAATAGTTCATACGTATCATATAAACAAAAATATTCTTTTTTTAGGCAACATACGAGAAAGGAAATCAGAGGCAATAAGAAAAGCATAAAGGCATTTTTATTTTATTTTATTTTATGACAACTTGTTACGATTTACCAAACATACACTAAGAAGTATAAGATAATTTTAGATGAATGTGTCAAATGATTCAAATCATGCCTAATAGTCTCATGTATCTGTATAATGCGGAAAAACACAGCCAACAGATGAACTATTCTGTAATTGATCCTGAAGAAATTACAACAAATGCTTAATCTGCATTTTTTTGATTTGTTAATGAGAAGCTGATTTCTCCTAATAGATACCTTGTTGGGTATATTAAATAACCCTAATATATGTTCTAATATAAATTCTAATAGGTAAAAGACCTTTGTAGTTGGCCTTAATAGGCAAGAGCCCATTAACTGGTTTAACCCTAGTGTAAACCTATATATATGCTAGCTGGGGGCAGCATGCTAGATATTCCAAACTAGATACCTAGGGTGTAATGTTTCAAGCAAACGCATATATTGCTTGACCTAAAAACCCTAACATACCTAACCCCGTGCTTCAAGTAAAAAAGTCTTAAGAAGCAAGTAAGCCTATTTTTCAATACTCAAAAGCTTAAATGAACATAATTAGAGGAGAATTTGAGTAACCATCACAATCAAGCACAACAGTGAGAAAAAAAAATGTAAGTGCAACTTCTAAAACTATTTTCACATCCAGACGTAGTACAGTGCTCTTTTTATCATTTCATTTTTCAAGCATTTCAAAGGAAAACTTGGCAGCCACTTAAAACAAATTTCTGCGCCTATTCAAACTGCAAGTCTTAACTTAACTCTAAGACATTTAGAATGGTCAAATAATCATAGATATCAGCTTATCAATGAGAATGATAAACTTTCTTTCCAACTTTGGCTTTGAGGGGCCTCAAATAATTCCAACCAAAAGAACAACAGAAATATACACACCTACTCCAACTAATAAAAACATCCCAGTACTTAAATTGCTGGTCTACGCAATATATATTTTTAGAGAACAACATATAAGAATGAGATGTTATTCTCCCTCTCTCCCTCTCTCTTTCCACAGACAAACAGACATGCAAGGCCGATGCTTATGTAATGTATATTCAAGATGGGAAGGAAGTCCAATTATCCAAAAAGAACGAGAGAGAGACAGAGGATACATCTGATGGAATATAAGTTCATGTGGGTAAAGACAACCAACAGGAATAGTTCTTGAAAGATAATAAAATGCCTGAAATTACATTTATTGACAGCCAGAACTCCACAGTACAAATTTTGAAACATTACATGGTTTCATTTTTGCATAAAGAAGATCCAATAATCTATGCATACGACAATTTCTTAAAACAAAAATGAAATGAAAGTGGATACATGGAAATTCTGTCCATACAATATCTCTGCCGTCAAGATACCGCTTTGGAGAAGAAAGGAACTGAAAACTCCATGTTTTTCATTTAAAGGTGGACAGCCTGGGAAGCTTCTCTCTCAGATAATATAACCTTGCCCTTCTGACCTTCCTATGGGTGACTACTCTTATTTCCTTGATATTTGGTGAGTAGCTGTGATCACAGATGATGACAAAATAATCATGATCTCTTAATCACTAAAAAAAAGACAATTAACAAAATAAAGGGAAGATAAAGGATGAATCCAGAGTCAAAACATAACTTGAGAGACAGGTGCTATAATGATGAAAAGTTGCAAAAACAGTTGGAAACATCAGTGACATGATCATAAATCTAAAACTTGCTTAAGCTTATGTTCCTAGCATCATATTGCATATACATTACATGTCCCAATTGCAAAGTCTCAACTTTGAACTTATCACCCTAAGGTATTAGGCCTAAATTGCCCAAAAATTTCAGTATTCATGCAAGAATGAATGCAACACAATCAACCAAAAGTGATGTAAACTTCCAAAATTGTATTGAGTTTATACTAAATTGTAGAGCATTGAGACTTGATTTTTTTTTAACCATCTATTCAGAACTCTCTTGTATGCGTAAAAGACAAAAAACAAACATAAATTGCTGTATCAATGAACATAAAGAGAGGAGACTGACTAACAAAGATACTCACAGAGGGAATACAATCTCAACACCTATGCCTGCAATAATCCTCCGAACTCTAATTGTGGTGTGAATACCAGCATTTTGCCTTGAAATAACAATACCTTTGTAAATGGATAGCCTACGCCTATTTTCTGGAACTTCCTGTAAATGAACCACGTAAATCAAATCTCAGCAGGATTTATATTAAAGAAACACTACATCAACACCCTAATGAGAACAACTGGAAATGCAATTACCAATTTCATCTCCACTATATCCCCAGTCCTAATATCTGGAATTGGTCTTTCCTTCTCTGATGCCTCAACCGCCCTCTTATTCAATATCTACTGAAAGAATATCAAATACTTATTATCATCCTGAGAAAAAAAAAAAATTAAACACACACACACACATACAAAAAAAAGAAGAAGATCAGATAACAAGGAGAATCAATTAAGTACCCCATTATATCCCCAAGCTTGATTATTAGCTTTCTGGGTTCTTTCACTTTTACTTCGGCCTTCAGTTCCTGTTCTTCTCCTTCAACAATGTCACTTTCTTCTGCTACTTCGCTGCCTCCAGTTTCCTCGGATTCCGCTCTGGCGGCAATCCTCTGTCTAGCAAATGCGGAGATGATTGCATCAAGATTTGAACCAATTGAGTTTGACGAAACCCGAGAAGTCGAATTGCAGAGAGAGGAACCACGACAAAATGTTGCAGAAAACCCTAATTTCCTCGGAGGAGGACACTGAGTTGGGCTTCTAGGGAAAACAAATAGCGCCTGCAAAGCAAAACCCCAAATATAAAGAAAACAACGAGAAATGAAAATAAAGATCCCAATTATAAAAGTACCTGAGGAAGAATTTTAGAACCCATTTCGTGTTTCGACAGGAGAGAATTAGGGTTTCAAATAAGGGCAAAATCAACAAGAAGCCATTTTTGCCACTGGTTTTAAAGTCAAGATTGTGAGCAGAAAAAAAATGTAAATGCCTTATCCTAGAAAGTGTCAGATATCCCGCACGTGCGAGGAACCGCTCCCATGCGAGTTGATCCGATTTTATTCTGGGTCCGATTTTAAAACGGCACGAGGCATGGGATTTGGACCTATGAAACGTGGACACGTTTTATGTAAGAAACTATATTAGGCCACGCGTGAATAGGTATCAAAAATACCTTTTTCACTGTCGTTTTTGTCTGCGTGGCATCTAAGCAATCCAAAATTCTCACATCTTACCACGTGTCATCCGTTGGAAGCTTGTTCCCTCTCTCTCCGTCCCCCTCCTGCCATTCTCTCTGTCCCTTTCCCAGTTTCCCTCTCATGCCGCTCACCTAATCAATCTTTTTCTCTCTCTCTGTAACCAAAACGCTTTCTGCAAATTTCATGAACCAAAAAATTTGATCTTTTTGAAGAAATTGGCTCTGTTTTGTAGTTTCATGTTTCATTAAATCGAATTATATAGATATGGCTAGAACTTTAGATTCAAGAAGGCAAATCCCACCTGGGATTTTGCTAATAAGAAGAATAAGAGGGAGAGATTGGAATCTAAAAACCTATAGATACGTGGTTTTGTTGATTATTTTCATAGCGTATACTTGTTATCATGTGTCAAGAAAACCGAGTAGCATAGTCAAGAGTGTGTTATGTCCTGAACCCAATACGCCTTCAGTCTCAGGTTTGTACCCTTGGCCTATTGGGAATATCTTTGTTAAAGAGGAATTCAAGAGTAAAAATAAGGGTAGGTATGAAAAAAGGGGTTGGTATCCATTTAATGGACCAGATGGGACATCAAAATTGGGTGAAATTGATGTTGCTTTTCTTGCTTGTTACTCTTTGGGTATGTATGTTGCAGGGCATTTAGGGGACACTTTGGATTTGAGATTGTTTTTGACATCTGGGATGACTGGTAGTGGATTTTTTGTTGTGTTATTTGGAATGGGATATTTTTGGAAAGTTCATGTTTTTTGGTTTTATTTGGTTATGCAAATGCTTGCTGGGTTGTTTCAAGCCACTGGTTGGCCTTCTGTTGTGGCTGTGATTGGTAATTGGTTTGGTAAAAGGAAGAGAGGATTGACAATGGGTATTTGGAATGCACATACTTCTGTAGGGAATATTAGTGGGTCTCTTCTTGCTGTTAGTGTTTTAGAGTATGGTTGGGGATGGTCTTTTATTGCTCCTGGTGCTTTTATTGTAATGGGAGGGATATTAGTTTTCTTGTTGTTGGCTGCTTATCCAGAAGATGTTGGATTTCCTTGTGCAAATGGCTGTGAACAAAAGGCAGAGCCTGTCTCTAGTGATATGGAAGTTCAGACACATAAAGAAAGTAAAGATCAAAAAGAGAATAATGATATTAACCGAACTCGATCTGCCTTTAAGAAAAGTGAGCTCATTGAAGCTTGTCTCATACCAGGAGTTATACCATTTGCCTTGTGCTTATTTTTCTCCAAGCTTTTGGCTTACACATTTTTGTACTGGCTACCATTCTATCTGAGCCAGACAGGTGTTATTACAGTTTTGCCTAATACAAATTTGTTCCTTTTTTCTATTTCCATCTTTATTTGTCAACCGGTTTTGGATTTTAGTTGGATGGTATGTGCTGTTATTTTTTTAGTTAGTCTGAATAACAAGATAAAAGAAATTAGTAGAAGTTGTGTTTTGCTATGAGAAATCGAGCATATGCATGCTGGCGTACAAGGGTTGAAGAGTAGCCTAGAAGTCGCTTTGGATATGGCGCCAGCCCAGTAGAATAAATCTGAAACTTGACCATATGTTTAACAGTTATTTTACCTCTTTGGAGAAATGCAGATGAATAATCCTTGTTGACTTAAAAAACTAGAGTTTTAGCCTAATTGTGCCTAATTCTTTGGAAAGGCATTATTATGATCTATACATAATGTTAAGATCTAATTAAAGGCTATGATGTGGCCATTAAAATAATTGCATTTGGAAAAGGAGGTGATAATTTTTTTTTTTGATGGAGTTGTATTGAGACCAGTGTGGCTCTTATTTGAGTATAATGAAGTATATTGCATTAAAGAACATTATTTCAACGGCCATGTCATCATTTACTCAGAAATTTTAAACTTTCGCTTGAGTTGTAATTGATACATGTAGTACTTGCTATGACAGTAGTGTATTTTCAAAGAAATTAGCTGCAATTGTAAATTAGTGAAACTTGATGCTTTTCTTGATGACCATTGATCATTTTAAAGCTCATGGTTTTTCTTATATATATATATATTATCCTTGATTTCATTTTAAATTAACACTGTTTAAACTTGAGAAATGGCTTAGTATATATCCTATATACTCCATGATTATACTCCCTCCCTTTTGCAAATCTTTTTTTCAATATATGTTTTGATTGATCATTTGTTCACTTGACAAGTTATTGAGGTTTTCATTATAATTTAATTATAATTGCTACCAGTAAGTTGAAAACAAGGAATGTACTCTGCAATTCCTTTTTGTATTTCTCTCAGTCATTTGTTTGTTTTCTACTTCAGTATAGGTCTCCTTTACTAGTTGTGTGGACATGCTCATGATTTATTGTCAAAGGCCTGTCACATAATCATTGGACCTCCTTGGTCATGTAATTTGTTGTGTTCTGAGAATAGCAATATAGCCTCATTCCTGAGCCCTTTTTTGCACTTCAATAATTCATTATTTTTATTGATTCTCACAGAAATTGGTGGAGAGTTTGTATCTGTGAAGTCTGCAGGAAATCTATCTACTCTGTTTGATGTTGGAAGTATTGTTGGTGGGATCCTTGCCGGTTATTTATCTGATAATCTTAAAGCTCGGCTATTACAGCAGCTAGTTTTATGTATGCTGCAATTCCTTCCATGTTCTTATACCACTCATATGGTAGCATCTCAAGGACTATGAACATTTCATATGGTAGCATCTCAAGGACTATGAACATTGTACTTATGATGATTGCTGGCTTATTTGTAAATGGGCCATATGCACTCATCACAACTGCAGTTTCTGCCGATCTGGGCACACATAGTTCTCTGAAAGGGGATTCTCGAGCACTTGCAACAGTGACTGCCATTATTGATGGTACTGGATCAATGGGTGCAGCTCTCGGTCCTCTTCTCACTGGGTTCCTCTCAACAATGGGATGGGATGCAGTTTTTATGATGCTGATGGCTGGTGCTCTTATTGCGGGGCTTCTTTTATCACGTCAGGTCATAGCTGAAATTTCTGAGAAAACTAGTAAACTGAGGCATTCAACCAATGGACGGTTTATTCATGAAGGTATGCTGTAAACTGCATTCACACACACATACACAAGCACAGATATTTGTATAGACAGTTTTAATGGGGTTGAATGCTATTGAATGTTCACCTATCATTATACTTTCTATACAAAAATGAGAACAATATAAAAAGCACCATTGAGAAATTACTAATGTGATGATTTCAATCAAAAGATCATCATGGCTGTCAAGGGTTACCAGAGCATATGCAATTTTAGGCCTTCATCCACTAAATCTATGTCCAATATCTGAATTTGGAAATAAATTTACTGGACTAAGAAATTCTTAATGTCATTTGACACTAAATCTTGTCAACATTTATTGTTCAGAAATTTTTTATTCGTGTTAAAAATTGTATTCTGTAGAAATACATTTTGATTTTCAGTTGTCCTTACAGCACGCATGCTTAGTTTTGTGAAATAGAAGGAATGTTTTGACATGTAATGTAATCATCCTTTCTAGATAAAGTATACCTTTTCATATACATTTCATCACTGGATAGAATATTCTAGTATCATGCATCTAAACTTGAAGTAAAATGGACTTTTTCTCTCTACTGCTATACATTCATCATGCTTTGACTTTTTTCCTTCTTTCTCTGCATTCAATCTGTCTAAATTTTTGTGAACTTGTCCTTAAATTTGTCTAGTAAATTCTTGTTCACTTGTAATGATAATGTAAATTATATGAAACTCTTTAAAATTTAGCTTAAGCAAACAAATGTTATTCAACAATGTATAAATAGAAGATATCAACTAATTGTATGACTCTTAAATCAGAAAGGAAAATAGAAAACCATCTATGGAAAACTAAAAAATGTTTCTTAATTGAAGTTACTCATTGAGAATATATTACTTTCTTGGCCTCTTTATGTGCAACCTGATTCTGTATTCTTAATTTGCATTTCACCATTTTATGGTATCTTACCTTGAGGGTGACCTTTGGTTAAATGGTAAGGTTTACCTGCTAGATTTGGTAGATTTAAACTGCGAAAAAAGCCTCTTTGGAATGCAAAGGGAAGGATGAGTAAATTTGACTCTCCTTAGTGTCTTCATAAGGCTGTGCTTTTGGACACTCTTACCCTTTATTCAGCTTTCAGCTTTCACTGTATGCGTTGTTTATTATGATTATCCCAATGGAGAATATCAGTGAACAAGATACTTAAGCATAGGCAATACTGGCAGTTGGTTTTGGATTAGCTTCTTACCTTTAGCACATGACCTATAAGCCGTAATTCCTCTGGGGAAGGTACATAGCCTGAGAAAAACTGTATACCTGCATCAATCAATAGATAATTGAGAAGTGAAGATGGAAGAGGGATTTTGAATGATTTTGTGACTGGAAGGAGCTAGCAAAAATTTGTCCCTACTATCACTGTAGGCCATGCCATATCATTCAACTGGACTAGGTGAAAACGACTACTTTTTTTCACTCCTTCTCATGCTTAGTAATGTGATAGATATCCAATTGTTTTTCCATCCATGCATCATTCTTATTCAATCATCAGCAATCTCCATTGTCTTCATGTCATCTCCTATGAATTTGCAGCTCCTGCATCCCAACATCTTTTAAGTGAACACAGATGAAAATCAGGTTAAGGACTTTTAAAGCTTTATACAAATGAGAGAATCAAGAACAGAGTTCAAAGGTAGACTAACTGAAATACTTGCATAATAGTTTGAAATATTGAAGAGGAAAGATATGCTCTGAAAAATTTTGATGGCTGTTGCAATCGTTTGTATCATCCATTTAGTCCATTTTCTGTGATATACATATAGGAAGCCATATGTAGGTTTTATCAATTTTGGTAAGAGGCATCTCAATGTTCAGTTATTTTCCTTGAAGACCCAAATTGAATTGTTCCAGTGACTAAAACCAGACTTGGTGGCACTATCTAAGGATCTGTATTGGAAGGTAATGTAAGGTAATCAAAATGCTTTATTAGTATAAACATTATATTAAAACTCCATTTGATTATATTATATTACATTTCATTATTAATATAAACAAAAATACCATAATGGTTTTAGGTTTTTGTTTTTTGGCTTACTTGTGCTATCCAGTATTGATTTTATTTTATTTGGCATTAGGGGGAATAACCATCATTTTTAGATGTCATTATTAGAACATGTGAAATTCATTTTGAGAATAAATTTTAATTCTTTGTAATCAACATGTTCAATATAACCATCACCATGTTGTTCAATATACCTACAAAATGGTGTTTTCAGGCAACCTGTAACAAGTTGTTTGTGGTTAAAATCTGAACCAAAGCCATATACTATTGACATCTGTTCCCTATGTGAGATTCTGACTTTTTTTAACAATTCATGGTTGCCCTCAACAGGATATAATCATCATCTTTGAAAGACAGAACCAAACATTGCTATCAAAACCCCAGTATCCCTTTCTTTTACATTCTAAAATAGTAATAATATTCTATTTTTCTTTTCAAATTAAATTTATTATTATTGTATTTTTAAATATATCTTTTAATATACTTATAATTAATTACATTATTTTAAAATAATTAATATTATTAATAATTATAATGAAATATGAATTATTATTTACGGATGGAGGAAATAAAAATTATTTTTTTTATTTTATCATTAATTTAGTTTAAATGTAAGTTTATTGTGAGATATTTCGAATCCAATCCAAAAATTTTAAACTTATAAATGGTAAGACTCATATATTGTGTTGAGTGTGAAGATTAAGGTGCAGAACCGGCTTTGAAATTATGGAAAAAAATTTGAATCTAATCCAGTCAGAGTCGAATATATGTGTTAAGTTTTACTGACACATTATTATTGAGTTTTATTAATATGATTATAGATATGATAAAATATAAAAGAAAATATAAAATTAAAATATAAAATCGATTTTAATATCATATGCTGAGAAATTTTGAATCTATCTTTAAAAGTCTAAATTTATCTATAATGATGTTGAAAGTAAGTTTTAATACTATTTGTTATATTTATATATGAGATATGTTAGCTATATGATTTATAAGTAGTTTAAATTTTCTATGCATCATGAGTCTGTCAATTTGGCATTTATATAATAAAATCTCTATAAATTAATACTCGATAAATTTATAACTCCTATTATATAAATTTAAATTAATACTCGGTTAATTAATATTTATTTTAATAAAAAATAATGAAGCATTTTATCTTAACTGTTGTCTTTTTTTTTTTCTTTTTATCCTAATATTTATTCTAATTTTCTTTATTTATATTTATATTTATAAATATATTTATTTTATTTATGTGTCTTCCATTTATAGAAATTGAAATTATCATTTTTTATGAAAATTTATTTATTTGTCTAATATAAAGAAGAATTTTGTTTTGATTTTCAATCATCAGATTCATTAAAAGATTTGATATCAATTTCGAGTTGACCATGTTTTTTATTGATGTGTCAATTATCATTGTTGAGCTAAATATTATTGTTTTGGTAATTTGATCAAAGAAGTTTAGGGATAAAGTTAATTTTATATTTATTTTAATTATAATTTTTTTAAGTTTTTTTTGAGATGTATTGTTTTTCTTCGGACTCATTTTTTTTTATCAATTTTTTTTTAATTAATATAATACATGAGTTTTAAAAAAATTAATTTATAGAAATTTTACTATGATTATAATATTTGATATATATAATTTTTTTTTTGTTGTAATTTTTGTTCATCTTTTCATGAAAAGGAAAAACGTTGCTATCGCTTCAATCTACAAGATGCACAAAAGTTGTTTAATAATTGATAGAAAAGTTGTTAAATCATGCTCAATAAATAACAAATAAATAAGTACCTTGTAGGCCAGGGATCATCGAAGGGATGACAATTTCCAGACGGATTGGACAGCAGAGACTGGACTTTTAATTGCTTTTGCTATGGGTAAAACTTTTTTTTTAATTTATTATTTCTCTAGACTATGAAATTTTAATGAAAAAAAAAAAACTGTTAATTCGAATCTCATAATAGAAATCCAATCATTAAATTAGGATGATATTATTGCCAAATCACTTAATAAAAGTACCATTTTTTTAAAAAAATTTATAGAGTACACACATTATGTGGTTTTTTTTTTTTTCTGCAAAGATTTTGCTTTTAGTAATATGTAAAGATTTATAATTTGAAATATCACGATTAGATGATTTATAATTTGAAATATCACGATTAGATTAATTATTGATAATATGATATATTGATATGTTAATTATAATATAAGTTTTATAATTTAAATAATTTTTAATATATTAATTTTAGGAATAATTATTATTTAATAATATTTAATTATTATAAATAAAATATTTTTAATTTCCATATGATATTATAAAGTGCAATAGGAGAGGCCAAGGCAAAGTGATGAAAAAGAAAGAAAAAAGATTATAGTAAATACATAGATTAATAGAGATATTGCTTTTTCAATAATTAAAGTTTTAAATTGTAAAAATCATATTTATTTATTTTTTCTTTTAAAAAGATTGAAAGGAACGAATCAATAACACGTGGAAAATGCAGATGACTGTATATCAACATTTGCGTTGTTGTATTGTTGAAAATTAAAAAGCTAAAAAGAAAAAAAAAATAGACCTCAGCTATTTAATTGCATGGCAGACACAAGGGGTAGATGTGGGGGTGGGCATAACATGCAATGATGGAGAGAGAGAACCAAGAAGGTTCATAGCTACTCTTAATTTAAAATTGATTTTTTCAAGATTAATTATTATTTAACCTTTAAAATTTATTGAAATTAATATAATAATTTATATATTTTTAAAAAATTATTATTTAATTTTTATATTTTTATTTTACAATATAAATTGATTATTTTATCTATTTTTTATAAATTTTATTAAAAAATTAAAAATAAAAAAAAATATTTTTTAATATCTAAAATATTATTTTTTTTATTTTCTTTTAAATTAAAAATACTATTTTAAAATAAAACTCATAATTCATCTTTCTCATCCCTTCTACGTATAAATTCATAACTATAAAAAAAATTTATAAAATATTAAATTTTAAAAAATTTTATTAAATAATTAGAAGTTTAAAAATTAATTATTATATAATTCTTAAGATTTATAAAAATTACGAAGTAATTCTTGTAAGTGAATTATATCAAAATTATTATATTTTATATTTGATTCTCTTATTTTAAGTGAAAATTCTTAAATATATAAAAATAAACTTAATTATATAATATTATTTCAATATAAATTATAATTTAAGAAATTTACCCTCTTAAAATATTTTTCTGACTTCATCACTGATAAAATAAAAATACTAAACTCAATTTTTTTAAGCTAATAATTCAAATATCGAACTTATATTATGAAGTCGAAAAAGATAAATTACAGTTAGACTAAACCTATAAATACAAAATATTATTTTCATTTTGTTGAGGTGCAAACTTTTAATTTCAGTATTATAATTCAATTATTGGATTATTAGTTGAATGGCTATTTCAAGAAATCTAAATTTTCATTGTCTATATATATATTCTTTCAATTATTAGTAGAACTTGTTATAGTAAAAAACAAATTTGTAATTAGGATTTTTTCTTATTTTTTATGGATTTATTTCCATTATGTACTACTGAAAAATAAAACTCTTGTTATTCAAAATTGATTTCCAGCTCTCTTACTTTGCTCTACATTGATTTGATAATCTACAATTGATCCAAACGTATGATTGCTCTCAATTTCTTGTCTAATGTCTACAACGATCAAAGACTAAAACATGCTTGCATGTTGTTGACAAAAACCATCTCATTTTAAATGTTCTCGTATTCCCATGACAAAAAATCGATGAAATTAGAGGATTAAATAATTAAAAATTTAACTAAAGTTGTATTGATTAAATATATATTAAATTAAAAATAATTAAATTAATATTATATAATAGAAAAATATAAATTAATCTATTAATTTTATTTTTTAAATTCAATTTAATTTTTATAAATAAAAATAAATAATAAAATAAAATAATATATATATATATATATATATATATATATATATATATATATATAT
>CANXYC011926015.1:0-14999 GCA_948193065.1 Aleurites moluccanus | reverse complement strand
GTAATGCCGCATCATTGATAAAGAACCTTGCCTTCCCCAGCTTTGTCCCCTGCTTAAAGTTCATTGGCATATTCCCCTTCCCTTCTATTCTAGGGATATCACTTCCTTTGCACAAGCCTTTTTTTTCTTTCAGCTCTATCTGGAATTCCTAGTTAACTCGGAGTGGCGACTTGATGGACATCTTCCTCTCAAAAGATTCTCAAAAATGGTAAAACTCTGTTAATACATATTTTCTCTGTTCATAAAATTTAAACTCGAAATCTTACTTAAAGGGAACATATTTCTTATTACTTGAACTAACATATATTGATAAAAGTGCTAATTTTTAAATGAAAGGAATTAAAGTATTAATTAAGATAAATCTGAATATTTTTATAATAATTTATCTTTTATTTATTACAAATTAAAGTAAAAGGCTTAATCAAGAATATTCCTAATATAAAATACTGCATAAATTTGATTTCAACTATAATCATAAATTTAATTTTAAAAATAATCCTAATATCACTAAATAAAAAATCATTGCTATTTTGATTTTATTATATAGTCTTGGATGTAGAATTAAAATTAAATAGTTTAATTTTGATCTCTAATTACAATAGGAGTATCGAACGACATTTGAATTACTCTTATGGACACAAATAGTCAACGAAATGAGAAAGAGCAAATGTAAAGAGCAATAATTTTAAGATTTTTGCTGATTTTATTTCTTCAAATTGAATCAGTAAAAAATAAAAATGGAAGGTGACACAAATAGAGAGAAGGTAAGGGCAATGATAGAGAAAGCCATCAATTAGGGATGAAGCCAAAAATTTATTTTTAGGTACGTTGAAATTTAAAATTTTCTTATTAATATAAAATTTTTCAAGAAATTAATTTTAGATGGGTCAAGAATATGTAAAAAACTGAATTTTAATGGACCATTTGAAATTTTTTTAATAAATCTAGAGATTTTTTTTGGATTGGGGTGGTCTAAATCCACCTGGACTGGAGCTATCTTTGTCCTTGCCACCAATTCTACGGCGGCAAAAATGGACCCGTGCCTCCTTAAAGTGATCACATCGGTGGTCAAATATTTTGATTCGGAGCTCCGTCTCATTACCCAAACCCTAATGAATTTCATGAAATGTGACCACTCTAAAGTCCTCACTTATCATATTATTATTACTTCTAATTCATTTTATTTTAATTTCTGTTTGGTTGATTATATTATTCACTTATTGTATAATTTTTTTTTTCAAAATTTAAATTAATTAATTTGAATACAATAAAAGGAGATTACTAGGGTTTAAAATTTAGGAAATTTATTGATATTTTGAGGTTTATCAAGCAAGGTATTTTTTATAATGATAAAGTTTATTTCTTTGTTAGATATCTTTTATTTCTTTGTTAGATATCTTCATTCTTCAGTAAAACTATATGGACCCAACTTAAATTTAGATATAAATTTTTGTTTTTGTGTATGTTACAGCTCCTAAATGGTCGGATTATGATCGTGTTTGTAGGTTAGGTATCTAATACTTTTCATAATTGATCAAATTTTCATGTGATCAAAGTTTTTTAGAACCCTTCTTGTTCAAAACTTGGATCAACTGTTGAGTTTTGAGTGTTAGATTTAGAAGGAATCTACCGCTTGCTGCTCAACCACCTGTTGCATTTGTTTTGCGTTCAAAGGCTATTAAATTCTTAGAGAAGTGGAACGCTTCTTTTGGGATTCATTATAGACGAATTAGGCTGGGTTTTGACTACCTTAAAAACACTCTCCGCTTCCAATTTCCCAATATTCAGGCAAATGTTGCAGGGCTCAGTAGGAGACAAAGGAAAGAGAGATGAAGTCAACAGAGATTTTACAAAAAAAGTTTGAAACACCCAAGGTAAATTTATCTTCAATAAAGGAAGAGATGCAGTAAAAAATAGATGAGATTAAAGAGTGTTTAGAAATTTTTCGTACTGAAAAGGAAACTATGCCACTTGGTACCTTAGATGATGAATATTTTGAAGAGTATCGATCTTCAGAATTATGTCAAATCCATCTTGATTCATTGAAAATAGGGGGAAAAATTCATGAAAACAATGAGAACAAATTGATTTTTGATGCACTCAGAGAGCTCTGCAAGGTTGTAGTAACAAGGCATATGGTTTCAGTCCAAGATTAGATTTTTGTTCTGAATCAATAAAAATTGAGAGTTCGAATACATCCCATAAGTGAAATAAAATTTTTGATTTGGCTTCAATTTGTAGGAGGTGAAAAATGAAGTGCCTAAAAGCAATAAAGGGAAGACAAAGCCATAGGCTTGTGAACACAATGTAACTAATTCAAACTCACTTGAAAGTAAGCTCTTAGCTAAAGCTCCAGTTATAAAGTAGGGCTCTTTCTTGGATATTTGGGATTCAAATAGGAATGTTTTGTCCAACTATAGGGGCTTGGAGCTTGAAAGTCACTAGGTAGAGTGGACTATGATGCAATTATTCCAATAGAAAATGAAGCATTTGTGCAACTATTTACCAAAAAAAGCAAGTAGAAATAAAATCTTGTTATGCTCCATTGCGTAAAGGTGGAATTTGTTAGAGAAGAGATGTGAGAGTTTTCCCTTTTCATGGACCCGTCAAAACTAGAGATGATGAAGGAAATCCAATCAATCATAGCACTTCAACAAGTGATGCAACTATTGATTCTTATTTAGTAGAAAAATTAGCAAACCAAGCTATAAGGAATGTTCAAGATAGAGATAATAAGGAAGCTAGAAGAGAAAATTGGATAAAAAGTCATAAAAGTGTGTTAAGCTTACAAAGATTCGAGAACATAACAAAGTAGTTCTAAGGGATGTTGCATTAGCTTCAACTTCAAATTTTGCATTTGATGGGGATAATATGGAGACAACCATTGGGTGTAATTTGTCAGTTAGAAACAAAAAGGAAAGCCTTGTATCAATGCCGCATAAGAAAAAAACCACCAAAGGTATATTAGCTCGAGACTTTTCAATATTCGGACAATGGATGCAATAGTAAAACAACTTACACTTGGTTATGATGCAAATTACATAGAGGCATTCCCAGATTAATGGTAGATGCAATGACCTAGGGATTGCAATGCAAAGCTGAAATCAAATATTTCTTGACTGATTGTATATTTACCTCCTTTACTCCATAATACATTATATATTTGCTTATAATCCTCTCAATTTTTTTTTAAAAAAATCTTGTCATCTACACGCATAAATAGAAATCATGCCTTTTGGGGGGTGGTAGGACTAGTTGTGGTGCCATACCCCTTTTAAAAGCTTTTGTAAGTCTAATTTATAGTCCTTTTCTCTTGCCCTCTTAACATTCTCTCAAAAACTTGACTTGAAAGAGATTGGGGATGTGATGTGAAACCTATATTAAATTTGCAATTTAGCTCAATTCTTTATTTATGAACATGCTAGCTGCAATCATAACGTCTTTTGGTTGTCCTGCTATTAAAAGCTGACAATCATGGTCCAACAGTTCAACATGATTCAAAATCAGAATCAAAATCATCCCAGCTACATATTTCATATTCTTCAAACACTATTTGCCTCAATATCATCTAAGATGCATCCTATTGCATAGATATTTGGCTCAAGTAACTTGAATTGTGATAAAGTAAAAATGGCCTTCAAGGTAGGAGATATTTGTATATTATTTTTATTCTTTATAAAAAATTTGTCAGTGCTTATGCTTCATAAATTGGATTAAATAGTGTGAACAAGCAAAAGATTTTGGAGGATATGAATGACCTTATGCAAAACATATACCAAATGAAAAGAATATTTTTATCGGTGGAGACCTAAATGGATATGTAGGAAGTGATCAACAGGGTTATGAGAAAATGGATTGAGATTTTGGCTTTGACATGAGAAATAAGGAGGGGACAATCATCCTTGATTTTGCTTTGGCTTATGACTTAACCTAGCAAATACCTACTTTGTAAGAAAAGAATCTCATATAGTGACTTTTAAAAGTAGGTGAAATAGAAGCCAAATTTACTTTTTCTTACAAGAAAGACAAATCGAGCCCTGTGTAAGATTTCAAAGTGATCCCCGTAGATGTTTTAATAAGTCAACATAGCCTGGTAGTTTTAGATGTCAAGATCAGATGGATATGTAGGAAGTGATCGACAGGGTTATGAGAAAATGGATTGAGATTTTGGCTTTGACATGAGAAAAAAGGAGGGGACAATCATCCTTGAATTTACTTTGGCTTATGACTTAACCTAGCAAATACCTATTTTGTAAAAAGAGAATCTCATATAGTGACTTTTACAAGTAGGTGAAATAAAAGCCAAACTGACTTTTTCTTACAAGAAAGACAAATCGAGCCCTGTGCAAGATTACAAAGTGATCCCTGTAGATGTTTTAACAAGTCAACATAGCCTAGTAGTTTTAGATGTCAAGATCAGGAGAAGGACAAAGAGGTGTAGAAAAAGTACGACATCTAGAATAAAATGGTGGGAACTAAAATAGGAGAAGTAAATGATATTTAAGATTGAACTCCTCAAGTCTGAAGCATGGAAGTCGGACATATAGGCCAATGCTATATGGATAGACATGGTTTCAAGGATTAGGGAAATAACTAGAAAAGCTCTAGGAGAGTCTAAAGGACATAGTCTCCCTTAAAAAAAGAAGTGGTGGTGGAGTGAGGAAGTACAAAACACAATGAAGAGTAAAAGGAAATGGTACAAGAGACTACCAAAATATAATAATGGGTAGGCTTATAAGTAATACAAGAAAGCAAAAAAAGAGGAAAAAAAGGCCATGAGCCAATCAAAAGTATGAACTTTTGAAAAGATGTATGAGATACTTAGAACAAAGGAAGGAGAAAAGGTTATCTACAGGTTTGTAAGGACGAGAGAAATGAAATGTCGATATCTCAATCAGGTAAAGTGTATTAAGGATAAAGAAAGAAAATTTTTGGTGAAAGATGAGGATATTTAAAGAAAGGTGGAAGAGTTACTTTGATGAATTTATCAATAATGGCCAAGGTCATAACATGGTTGACATAGACCATATGATTATAGAGAAGAATGTGACCTTTACTAGAAGGATTAGATTTTCGGAGGTCAAGGAGGCTTTGAAGAGGATGAAAATTGGGAAAGCCTATGGCCTTGATAGAATATTAATTGAAGAATGGAAGTGTCTGGATAATGTTGGAGTAGCTTCGTTGGCTAGATTATTTAATAAAATTCTAACTTCAAAGAAAATATCTGATGAATGGAGGAAGAACATTTTAGTACCTATTTTTAAAAATAAGAGAAACATTCATAGTTGCTCAAATTATAGAAGAATTAAGCTCATGAGTTATACTTTAAAGTTGTGGGAAAGAGTTGTAGAACATCGCTTACTTGTTGTTACATCTATCTCTGCCAATTAATTCAAGTTCATGCTAAGTCGATCAATAATTGAAGCAATTTTTCTTATTAAAACCTGGATGGAGAAATACAAAAGTACAAGGAAAGACTTGTATTTGATTTTCATTAACTTGGGAAGACTTAATAAAGTCCCAAAAGAAGTTTTATAGTAAGTGTTAGAATATAAGGGGATATTGATTAGGTATGTACCAGTATTGAAGCATGTGTATGAAGGAGCAACTTCTAGTGTGCACACAGTTGGAGGAGACTTAAAAGACTCTCCTATCTCAGTTGGTTTGCATCAAAGGTTTACAGTGAGCCCTTACTTCTTTTCTTTAGTTAGGGATGAGTTAACAAAGTACATACAAGAGGAAATCTCTTAGTGCATGATGTTTGCGAATGATATTATACTGGTAGATAAGACACAAGAGGGAGTTAATAGAAAGTTACAGTTATGGAAGAGCATTTTGGAATCCAAGGTTTTTATGTTAAGTAGAATCAAGATGGAATATATATATTGCAAGTTTAATGAAGGACAAAGTGATAATAATGAGGGAGTTAACTTGGATGGAGTTTCCAATGCACCCATTTTAAATATCTAGGCTAAATCCTCCTACGAGATGGAGGTTATGAGGAGGATGTTAGCCATAGGATAAAAGCTAGGTGGTTGAATTAGATGCTTTCTATGGGAATCCTATAAGGCTACAAGATCCCAATAAATTAAAAGAGAGTTGTCGGATCAATGCTACTTGCTATCCAAAGGTTGAATTTCTTAACTGGTTATGTAATCAAAGTTAAACTAAAAGCCAAGTAAAAAGTCATTTTTGAAAAAATATTTTCAACCAATTGGTAGTCCTCTTTAACTTTTGAAAAAGTTTGTCCCCAGTGGAGTCGCCAGCTGTGAGGCCTTACCCGAGCATCGCGTCCGGTCCGCTAAAATGGAATCGAAAATGCTCATTTGGGACAATTTCTCAAGGATTGAGATGACCCTAGGGCCTTTTATTTGAAAATAATTTTGAGTTTTGAAGTCGCCACCTTAAGTTACTTTTGTTAGAAAAATTTAAAGTAAAAATCCTTTGACTCCAATTTTATCCTATAGGAAAAAATTATAATACCCTATAAAGTTATAACTATCATGCATAAATTAATTCTCAGTTTATGGTTCATTAGTCTTGAAATGATAGAAAATAATTTTAGAGACACAGTCAGAAAGCGAACTTGATACTTTTCCAGAAAGCGGTAGTGTTCCTGAAATTAGCAGTCCGGTCAAAAGAAGAATTTCTGAAGTTGATATGGGGGTAAAAGATCACTATAATTTATGTGTAATTTTGGTAAAAAGAAAGAAGTGAAAATCATTTAGGAATACTGAAAAAGTAACTAATGGCAAAATAGTAATTTTAAGGAAGTTAAAGGTGAATAGTGGAAAGTGATTGGTCGGGGTTACAAAATGACTCCAAAATTATTTTTATAAATAAGTATAAATTAAAATAAGCTTATTGACTCCCAACTATGATATCTAAATCTTAACAAAATTGACAGAATAAATTATAGAAAATTTTGGACCAAAGTATAATGGATGAGAATTGGGGGATTTAGTTGTAATTAACCAAATTAATTTTTTCTATTTATTTTGCCTTAATCATTTTGTTCTTCATTTTTCTTCTTCTTCTTATGCTTAGGCCGAACCCATTTCTCTTCTTTCTTCTACCATTTCTTCTTCAATTCTTAACCAAATCCTTAGAAATTTGATAGAAAAATTGAGTGCTCACTTAGCTTTCTTTTTTTCCATCTTCAATTTGTAGAAAGGAGCTAAGGATTTCAAGGACAAAGCTCTCAAAGATTTCGGCCACTTTGTGATTTAGAGGTAAAGATGTGATTTTCTTAGTTTAATTGATTATTTAGATGTTAATTAGGTTGAATTAGATGGGTTTGAAGTCAATTTGCATCAACTGATGCTAATTGATGGAAATCTCCAATTTGGTTTGATTAATTTAAAGTTGTAAGATATGATTTGATGATTTAGAGTTTGTTTATGTTAATTGATGTTAGAATTGATTAATTGGATGTGAATGGATAACTAATTGATGGATAAATTGATGTAGAATTGGAGATTTGACAAAAGTGTATTACAAAGTGACCAAATTGGTGCATTTGGGGAAAATTGGTGAAATTGGCTTTTGCAAAGGTGAATTGAAGCATTAGGTGAGTTTACATTGCATCAAATTACATGCCTATATCATTGAATTGATGATTGGAACCCAACCTTGAAAACCCTCATTTGGCCGAATGCACATTTACTATTCATACCATTGGATTTGCTTGGTTTTTGATTGATTTTCCCTTGCCAATTGATCCTATTTTGATATTGTTTAATTGTGTTTCTTGATGCCTATACTTTTTTTGCCAATGTGACTTTGTATTGATTGAATTGGGCAAGTCAAGTTTGCACCTAAACCTAACCTATTGACTTGCCATTATATGCCCACCACATGTTCGATGAAATGCCTAGTTCATTTGCCATTGGCCTATTGGTTTGTATGCCATAAGCCTACCAATTGAATACCATTTTCGAAAGCGACGTTGGCATGCCAATTGACCTACCATTTTTTGCCACCGAACCAACTTTTGTTTCATGCCTTTCCTTATTGCTAAACTCTTTATCATGGATTGTATATTATATACGGCATTGCCATTGATCGTATTGATAACTGAACTGATTGATATTGAATTGATTATTATTGGACTGATTGATATCTGGATGCCATTGTTGCTTATGGTATCCCTTGTTATTGACCCTTATATGGTTTGGCAGAGCTACCAATCCGACAGTGTAGTGGAAAAATACTGTCAGCGATGTACACATTGTATTACTGATACCCTAGCTAGGAGGGGTTATGGTCCTGGCCATAGGGCCTGATCAGCCTTATGCTCACTGATACATATATGTTACTGGAGACCTACATGGTCCATATTGATATGGATTACTAGAGATTGTATGATTTCTTTTCATACAGTCCATCCCATTATCTGTCTTTCCATATGATATCAAGCCTATATGTTATTCTTTGGTGATACTGTACCTTAACATTTATACTGTATACTGTTATCCTATTGACTGATACCGTTGTTTATTTGATGCCTATTGCTTATTGCGATGCATGTAAATTCACTGAGTATCATCTATACTCACTGTTTATTTGTTTACCCATTTCAGGAGAGGAGTAGAGTGCAGAATCCCAATGTCTGTTTCTCTGTGGATTTCTGCTACAGATTCTGATGTATATATTCTATTTTGTATTTCATTATTTTGGTGTTCATTATCTAGCTGCTCCATGGGGTATGTATGGGTTAGCTAGGAGATGAACATATATATATAATGATGATGATATTTTGAGTTATGTGATGATATTGTGATGATTATAGCCATTTGCAATAAACTACATAATAAATAACATAATAACAGAATGGATGGTAACTAATTAAAATGAATATTATATTGTGGTTTATAAATAATGCATGTGATACTGGGTTCTACGGGTGCCGGTCGCCATTGGCATCTCCCATGCCCTAGGACCGTTGCGGTCTGAAAAATCGGGTCGTAACAGAGGTGGTATCAGAGCACTAGGTTTACAGACTGTGAACTTAGGTTACAGATGAATAGTGACTGAATTACAGAGGAATAGTAATTAAGTACAAAATGGGGTAGAATTAAGTATACCATGGAGCATAGGATTTCCTTTGTCATTTATTGCTGTTATCGTCTGTTATATGTTATTATTCTGCATTTATGCTATTATTTGAGACTGTTATCATTTTTTTTGATAGATTATCGAGATGTCTGACGGCAGGGATAAAGATACTAGGGAGGCTGAGGTTGCCTCCAATGAGTCATTGGTTAGGGAGATTTCAGTATTAGAGGGTATGTCTCAATCCCGATGGACTTCAGAGGATTCTGAGAGGGGCGATAACCCCTGGAGAGTGGAGATGATGAGAGGGTTATTAAAGTTATGAAAGGAGATGGCAGAGATGAGACGGGAGAGTTAGCAGGCACAGCCACCACCTGCTCTAGCAGTAGTACCTCCACCAGTAGTACCTGAGGCAGTTCCTGTAGCACTGGCTCCTGTGTAGCCAGTGGGGGCTTAGAGGGAGCCAGCTATACAGGAAGGTCGGAGAGAGATTGAGGAGGGTGGAGTGTCCATGTTTAGCTTTCTGAAGCTAAACTTACCTGAGTTCAGGGGAGATAGAGGTACAGATCCAGTTGATTTCTTAGAGGAGGTGGAGAAGGTAGTGAGGAGACTACCTTGTTCAGAGTTGAGGGCTGTTGAGTTGGTTGGTCTATTGCTTAAGGGTAAATCATGGACTTGGTTCTCTAGGCATATGAAGGCTAGGCTATATGGAGAGCACCCACCTACATGGGCAAAGTTCAAGCAGGGTTTAGTGGATGAGTTCATTACTGAGGGTGTGAAGTCCCGTAATTTGGTTAGATTTGAGTAGCTTAAGCAGGGAGATAGATTAGTGGAGGAGTATGCAGAGGAGTTTATTCGGTTGAGTAGATATGCTACTCACATTGTACCTATAGAGCCTGATTTGATTAGTAGGTTTTGGAGGGGTTTGTATGCTGCACTTCATAATGCCTTGTTAGCTACAGAGTTCACTTTTTTGACTATAGTGATAAACAAGGCTACTCAGATGGAGGAGAAATACAAGACTGAGAGGGAAAAGAGGGATCAGAAGAGGAAAAAGGGTCATGGATCACAGGTTAGGAGGGGGGAGAGTAGCTCCCATCCTAGATAGGTTGAGCTAGTGCCACGGTTTGAGCAGAGATCTACAGGTGGTAGTCAGAGGAGGAGACTACAGAGTAGGGGACAACCCTTAGTTTAGTCAATACCTGCTTATTCTCAGGGTTCTTCGAGGCCAGTTACATAGACTTCCAGCATTCCTACTTGTGGATTTTATGGTCAGAGACATGAAGGGGAGTGTTGGAGACGGACTGGTGCATGTTTGAGGTGTGGCCAACAGGGCCATTATGCTAACAGTTGTCCAATAAGGGTTGATCAACAGCCATCTGTCATAGTATCACAGCCAGTGGTTCAGGCAAGTCAGAATCTGGATAAAGAGGCTACAGCTAGAGGCAGAGGCAGGGGAGGACATGCTCCCAGTAGTAGTTAGGCTCCAGTTGGTAGGGGCCAGGGCAGAGTATTTGCTGTCAACACCCAGGATGCTTAGAGATCAGATAATATTGTCACAGGTACCATCTTGATTCAAAATGAGATTGTTGATGCCTTATTTGATTCGGGTGCTACTCACTCTTTTGTGTCACCACATTTTGCTCCCAAATTGAATAAGGAAAAGAGACTATTAGATGTGCCGTTGATGATTGCTACTCCTATGGGTGATAGTGTGGATGTTGATTTTTACTACCCTGATTATATTATTGAGATTGATGATAACATCTTGCGTGCTGATCTGATTGAGTTACCTGTGTTAGAGCTAGATGTTATCTTGGGTATGGATTGGTTGACAAGACACCGGGCAGTTATAGACTGTTATCGGACGAGAGTTAGATTCCAGCCTGAGGGGCAGTCGGAGTTTGAGTTTTAGGGTGAGATTCGGGAGTTCTAAGTTAACCTGATTTCTGTTAAATAGGCTAGGAGGATGATTGGGAAAGGCTGTTCAGCCTATTTGGCACATGTGGTAGATGTACAGAAGTCTTCTGTATAGTTGGATCAGATACCGGTGGTTCAGGAGTTTCTTGATGTATTTCCTAATGAGTTGCCAGGATTACCCCCTGATAGAGAGATTGAGTTTGAGATAGAGGTGCATGCAAGCACTGACCTTATATCTATTCCACCATACAGAATGGCTCTAGCGAACCTGAAGGAATTGAAGATAGAGTTACAGGAGCTATTGGATAGAGGGTTTATTAGAATGAGTAGTTCTTCATAGGGTGCAGTGGTACTGTTTGTGAGAAAGAAAGATGGCTCTTTAAGGATGTGTATAGATTACAGATAGCTGAATAAAGTCACAGTGAATAATAAGTATCTGTTTCCTCAGATATATGACTTATTTGATCAGCTGTAGGGTGCCAAGCATTTTTCTAAGATTGATTTGAGGTCTGGGTATCATCAGTTGAAGATCAAAAAGGGGGACATACCCAACACTGCTTTTAGAACCCGATATGGGCATTATGAATTTTTGGTATTGCCATTTGAGTTGACCAATGCACCGATGGCTTTCATGGATTTGATGAATAGGGTGTTCAGGTCATATTTGGATAAGTTTGTCATCGTATTTATTGATGACATACTTATTTATTCCAGGAGTGAGGAGGAGCACAGGGAGCATTTGAGGATTATATTGTAGACACTTTAGGAGCATAGATTGTATGCTAAGTTATCCAAGTACCAGTTCTGGTTAACTGAAGTGTGCTTCCTTGGGCATGTTATATGCAAGGATGGGATTAAGGTGGATCCTCAAAAGATCGAAGCAGTTGCTAATTAGCCACAACCTACCAGTGTTTCAGAGGTGTGCAGTTTTATGGGTATGGCTGGATATTATCGGAGGTTTGTGAAGGATTTCTCCCGGATTACAGCTCCTTTTACTAGACTGATGAGGAAACAGGAGCGGTATGTCTAGACAGAGAGTGTGACCATAGCTTCCAGACTCTGAAGCATTGCCTTACCAGTGCTCCAGTGTTGGCATTACCAGTTGAGGGGGAGAAATTGACAGTGTATTGTGATGCTTCACAGGTTGGTCTAGGATGTGTTTTGATGCAGATGGGAAGGGTAATTGCTTATGCTTTTCGTCAGTTAAAGAAGCATAAAGTAAATTATCCGACTCATGATTTGGAGATGGCAGCTGTTATATTTGCCTTGAAGATTTGGAGACATTATTTGTATAGGTCGAAATGTGAGATATATACTGATCATAAGAGTTTACAGTATATATTTCAGCAGAAGGATCTGAATCTTAGGCAACGCAGATGGGTAGAGCTTCTGAAAGATTATGACTGCGAGATTCTTTATCACCCAGGGAAGGCCAATGTAGTGGCTGATTCTTTGAGCAGGAAATCAATGGGCAGTCTTGCTCATATTGTGATTGGCAGGAGGTCGTTGATCAGACAGATGAGGGAGTTGGCAGATTTAGGAGTGGAGTTAGAGTTGGGATCCCAGGATTAGAACCAGGCTCTGATAGCCCAATTTTGGGTAAAGTCATTGTTGATTAATGATATTAAAGTGGCTCAGGATAGGGATCCTTATCTATTGAGGCTCAAGGGAGAGGTACAGAGTGGACGGATGATAGAGTTCACAGTGGAGGATGGGATATTGAGATGTGGGAAGCATATTTATGTACTAGATTTTGATGGGCTACAGGATCGGATTATGAGAGAGGCTCACTATTCTGCATATAGTGTACATCCAGGGATTAACAATATGTACCATGATCTAAGGGATGTTTATTGGTGGCCAAGGATGAAGAAGGATGTAGCTCAGTTTGTATCGAAATGCTTAGCCTGTCAGCAGGTTAAGTTTGAGCATCAGAAGCCATTAGAGCTACTTCAGGAGATAGAGTTGCCAGAGTGGAAATGAGAGAAGGTTAGTATGGATTTTATAGTTGGTCTACCAAGGACTTGGAGGGGATATGATTCTATATGGGTGATTGTTGACCGATTGATAAAGTTTGCTCATTTTTTGAAGGTTAAGACCAGCTATACGACAGCTCAGTATGCACAGTTATATGTGGATAAGATTGTGCGGCTTCATGGAGTTTCTTTGGTGATTATATCAGACAGGGGTACACAGTTCACATCTCGATTTTAGAAGAAATTTCAGGAGGCTATAGGTACCCAGTTACGGTTCAGTACTGCTTTCCATCCACAGACTGATGGGCACTCGAAGAGGACGATCTAGACTTTGGAGGATATGCTGAGATTATATATTCTGGATTTCAAGAGTAACTAGGATTATTATCTGCCATTGATAGAGTTCTCCTACAACAACTCTTCTATTGGTATGGCTCCATTTGAAGCACTATATGATAGGAAGTGCAGATCTCCAGTATGTTGAGTAGAGCCGGGAGAGAAGCAGCTTGAGGGACCAGAATTGATCAGAGAGACTATAGAGAAGGTTCCTATGATCAGAGAGCGGATGAGGACTGCCTTTAGTAGGCAGAAGATTTATGTTGATCCGAAGAGGAAGGATGCACATTTTTTAGTTGGTGATCATGTCTTCCTTAAAGTCTCATTGATGAGAGGTGTTATGAGATTTGAGAGATTTATAGGCCCTTTTGAGATACTTGAGAGGATTGGTAGTGTGGCCTATAGATTGACTCTTCCACCCAGTATGAGCCATGTATATCTAGTATTCCATATATCGATGCTGCGGAAGTATGTGTCTAATCCATCGTACATTTTGGAGGTTTAGGATGTGGATCTCAGTGATGATTTGTCTTATGAAGAGCTACATGTGGAGATCATTAATAGACAGGTCAGACAGCTTCGGAATAAGGAGATCCCAATGGTCAAAGTGCTTTGGAGGAATCAATCCATAGAGGAGTGCACATGGGAAAGCGAGTAGGAGATGAGGAGCAGATACCCATTCCTGTTCCAGCAGTGAGGTATGTTTTATTTAAATTCGAGTACGAATTTATTTGTAGGGGGTAGAATGTAATACCCTAGCCCTAGAAAGTTATAACTATCATGCATGAATTAATTCTCAGTTTGTGGTTAATTAGTCTTGAAATGATGGAAAATAATTTTAGAGACATAGTTAGAAAGCGAACTTGATACTTTTCCAGAAAGCGGCGGTGTCAGGAACACTGCCGAGAAATTTGCAGTCCGGTCAACAGAAGAATTTCTGAAGTTGATCTGGGGGTAAAAGATCATTATAATTTATGTGTAATTTTGGTAAAAAAAAAAGGTGAAAATCATTTAGGAACACTGAAAAAGTAACTAATGGCAAAATGGTAATTTTAAGGAAGTTAAAGGTGAATAGTGGAAAGTGGTCGGTCAGGATTATAGAATGACTCCAGAATTATTTTTATAAATAAGTATAAATTAAAATAAGCTTATTGACTCCCCACTCTGATATCTAAATCTTAACAGAATTGACAGAATAAATTACAGAAGATTTTGGACCAAAGTGTAATGGATGAGAATTGGGGGATTTAGTTGTAATTAACCAAATTGATTTTTTCTATTTATTTTGCCTTAATCATTTTGTTCTTCATTTTTATTCTTCTTCTTATGCTTAGGCCGAACCCATTTCTCTTCTTTCTTCTTCCATTTCTTCTTCAATTCTTAACCAAATCCTTAGAAATTTGATAGAAAAATTGAGTTCTCACTTAGCTTTCTTCATTTCCATCTTCATATAGAAAGGAGCTAAGGATTTCAAGGACAAAACTCTCAAAGATTTCAGTCACTTTGTACTTTAGAGGTAAAGATGCGATTTTCTTAGTTTAATTGATTATTTAGATGTTAATTAGGTTGAATTAGATGGGTTTGAAGTCAATTTGCATCAATTGATGCTAATTGATAGAAATCCCCAATTTGGTTTGATTAATTTGAAGTTGTAAGATATGATTTGATGATTTAGAGTTTGTTTATGTTAATTGATGTTAGAATTGGTTAATT
>CANXYC011926009.1:0-11668 GCA_948193065.1 Aleurites moluccanus | reverse complement strand
TTATCCTAACTCATAGACCTAAATAAATCCCAAGAAAATAACTTAAGAAGAAAATTTACCTTATTTCCTTCGAACTGAAATTCCTGTGATTTCTTACTCAAATCTGATGATTTCTGCCTTAATCTTGAATAATCTAGAAGTCTAATACATTAATTTGGGTATTAATGCCTTAGAAAATTAAAATGAGTCTAACTCTGGGAAAAGACTGAATATCACGAAGAAAAAAAAAAGAAAAAATCGTGAAAACGATTCTGGGCTGCTGGGGTTTAAATAGACCACTGCCCTAGAAACACGCTGGCCAGCTCACCTCGCCAATCTTGCTTTGGCAAAGCTTCCTCGCCTAAGTAAGCTCACCAAACTTGATTTGGCAATGCAACTTCGCTATCTCAACTCGCATATGCTACCTCGCATATGTTGCCTCTCTCGACTCTCCTCGCGAACTCTTCCTCGCATATACCACCTCAGCAATGCTTTTTCACCTCTTCGCTTCTTCGCCTCTTCGCTTATTCACAAACTGCCACTTCGCACATTCCCTCCTCGCATAATGCCTCTTCGCATAATGCCACTTCGCCTTTCCTCTTCGCCAAACTCTCTTCGCCAAACCTCTTCGCCAAATCTTCTTCGCCAAACCTCTTCGTCAATTGCCACCTCGGCAATCTCACTTCACCACTTCGCATTGCTGGCTCGCAAAATGCCACTTCGCATTTTGCCGACTCACCATACCAAACTTCTCTAAGTTAAAACCTTTTCTAAACATCTCACACTTAACCAGCTCGCAAATGAGTTACAAATATCCAAACTTACTAATTCTTTCTGTCACTTAAAATCAACATGTAGAGGCACAACATATCAAAATTTTAAATCACAAAGACTAACACACAAACCTTAGTGACCCTCCAAATGTCACCCAGACTTCTGTCTTAGAATCTCTCCGAATAGTCCTGAGAAAAACTACTCTCCACTGAGAAACACTTATTCAAAAATTTTGAAATTTTACATCCATCATCACAACACACATAGGAATATTTTTCATGTTCACACCTTTAGCTAATTCTGTCTCAATCATTCCCAGTAAATTCAAACAGACACTGACTTCATGTAGGAATACTCAACCAAACCAGCCTTGCTCAAATAAGCATAACTCAGCACTTATACAGAATTTTGCCAAACCATTTTACAGAATTACAGTAAGACATAAACTTACAACTTTCATGTTTTACACTTTACAAAATTATGTCTTTAAGTTCATGCAATTATCATCACAAATTCCTGCAACTGCATTAAATCAAAAATTCTGGAATTCTCAAACATTCACATTGGAATTTAATTAATTCTCCAAACATACAAAATTAATAAAATACTAAAAAATGGCAGATATTACATTATTACCAGTGACGTTGACTAGCAATTTCGCTAGTGACATTGACTATCTATGGCATTCCTAATATCTAAACCCTAGCTTTACCTATTGTCACTTGATCATTACTATATTGCTATGATTTCTTATTTATTGATTTATTGCTTCATCATTTGTTCATTGAAATTATGATTAGCTTATTGGATATTTGATTAGTCAATATTAGTTCCTAATATTCTATTATTCATTTGCTATCTCATTTGGTTTCCATTACTTTAATTATATGCTTATATGACAGAACTACCTTTTGATGGGGTAGTGGGTAAATACCATCGACATTGTGTACAATATATTATTATTTTTTATATTGGGACCTTTGCTAGGAAGGACTTATTATCTTAGCCATAATGTCTTATCAATCCTATATAATTTACATTGGATTGGATATGCTACCAGACAGTAGCAGCATATTATATTCTTCTACAGGCCTATTATCTGTCATGTTTTGCTTCTCCCTTCTATTATTGAATAATTGCTCTATTGATTGACTTGATTAGATTAACACTACTTATTGATTGAGATTAGATTGACCTTCCTTATTTGATATTGTTACTTCCTTTGTTCCTAATCCCTACTGATTCATTTGGTGGACAACCCTGCTACTTACCTAACCTAAATGTGCATGGCATATTTATAGTTCACCGAGTATTTTATACTTATATTTTAGTTGTCTAATATTTTTCATGTTAGAAGTATAGTAGAGTAGTTCCAAAGGCTTTTTTTCTCCTCAGTTGGGACCAGATTTTGTCATATATAGTTCAACCTCTTATTATCTATTTTGTATTCTATACTGCTCCATGGTAGTATTAGAATAATTTGTAATAGAATTATAACTAATTATGTAATGTTAGTATAATATCTGCCAATTTGAAGTGTATTTATTGATTTTGTATGTTTGGAGAATTTAAAATTTTTATATGAGAATATTGAGAATTTCAGAAAACTTTTGTTTTGGATGCAGCAGAATTCAGTGTTGATCATTTCATATTCTTAAAAACATAATTTGGTAAAGTGTAAAGCATGAAAGTTGTTAATTTATGTCTTACCTATAATTCTATAAAATGGTTTGGCAAAATTCTGTGTATGTGATGAGTTGTGTTTATTTGAGCAAGGTTGGTCTGGTTGAGAGTTTCTGCAGGGATTCAGTGTCTGTTTGGAATTTCTGGGAATGACTGAGGCAGAATTAGCTGAAGTGGTGAACATAAAAAATGTTCCTTTGTATGTTAAATGATGACTGTAAAATTTCAGAATTTTTGGATAAGTATATCTCAGTGGAGAATATTTTGTATCAGGGCTGTTCGGTTAGATTTTGAGGCAGGAGTCTGGGTGACTTTTGGAGAGTCACTACTGTCTGTGTGTTGATTATTTTGATATAAAATTTGGATATGTTGTGTTCCTGCCTATTGATTGTAAGTGACAAGAAGAATTGGTAAGTTTAGATAATTGTAGCTCATTTGCGAGCTGGCTTAGTGTGGGATGTTCAGGCAGGAATTTAACTTAGAAGAAGTTGTTATGGCGAGCCAGCAAAATGCGAGGAGGCATTTTGCGAACTGGCAATGCGAGATGGCATTATGGTGAAGTGGTGAAGTGAGTTTGCCGAAGTGGCCGAAGGCGAAGAGAACTTGGCGAAGAGGAAAGGCGAAGAGCTTTGGCGAAGAGAACTTGGCGAAGAGGAAAGGCGAAGAGCTTTGGCGAAGATAAATTAGCGAAGAGGATTTGGCGAAGAGAAAATGTGCGAAGTGGCAGTTCGCGAAGAGGCGATGAAGCATTTCTGAGGTGGCATATATGAGGACGAGTTGCGAGGAGAGTCTAGTGAGGCAGCATATGCGAGGTAGCATATGCGAACTGGAATGTGCGAGGCAGCATTGACGAATCAAGATTGGCGAGCTGGCAGTTGCGAGCTGGGAATGCGAAGTGGGATTGGCGAGCTAGTTAGGCGAGGTAGCTTTGTCGAGGCAAGTTTGGCGAGGCGAGTTGGCTAGCGTGTTTCTGGGCATAGGTCTATTTAACCCTAGTAATCCAGTAGCAATTTCACGATTTTCTTTCTTTCTTCCTTCGGCAATTTTAGTTTTCATCTCAATTTTGTTCCATTTTTTATTCTAAGGCATTAAAGTTTAGATTAATGCAATAGACTTCTAGCTTAGTCTATATTAGGGCAAAATCATTAAAAATCTGAGCAGTATTTGCAGAATCTCAATTTGAAGGAAATAAGGTAAATTTTCTTCCTAAGTTATTTTCTTTGGATTTATTTAAGTTTATGGGTTAGGATAATTAATTCTGAGTATATAGAATTTATTGTTAGTGAATTGAAGCAATTAATGATAATTAATGTGGGAGAAAATTTGGAGGTTGAGACTGCTGTGAACAATAACTCCGAAAATTTAATGTGAAATTTAATGCAGTTTTCTTTAAGAAATAAATGAAATTGTTGTTGGAAATTAAGAATAGAGATTCTAAGATAATTACTTATTAGGAAATCATGTGGAATATTATTAATTTGGAGAACCCTAATTTTTGTATATTTGGGAAAATTCTTAGGAGGAGAATTTGAATTTGATTGAAGAATTTAAGTGTGCAGTTTGCTAAAGGAATTTAAGGAAATTGTGCAAGAGGTAAGTATGAACATTTACATAATTCTTGTCTAATTGAAATAATAAGACTAAGTATCCTTGATTTGTTCATTCATATATGTTTATATATTTATATATATATATATATATGCCGAAAATGGCTTTCTTGTGAACCCGGTTTGGGTAATGATATATGATGATGGTCTTGCGACTAATATGCTTCCTATGAGATTGAAACCCATGACCCATGGATAGAACGCTTTTCCCAATGAGAGTAAATTCATTGGTCCATAGTGCACTTTGGGAACTCAGCTGGTAGAGTTTTGTACCAGTGTTCCACCTAGAGGGGACCAAAAGCTCTAGGCGCATGCCTGGCCAAGCATGTGTGCACGTTGAGGTAGCAAGGCTACCAATACGTATGTATGATATGTGATCAGTTCTTCCAAATGATATTTGATAATGCCATTCCTTGTGGGCATTCTATGTTTAAAGATGAACCATGATTTGAAATTGACATGTTTTGATATAGCCAAATTATTATGAGAACTACATTTCTTTCAAGTAAGAGCCTATGACTTCCTTCATGCTTATATGTATAATTATTTGTTCATAACCATGATTCGACATTCAGTTCTTATGATATAATGTTCATATCTTACTGAGTTGAAGGCTCACTCCTCTTCTGTGATTTTCGGTGATAGAATAGCTCGTGAGGGAGCTAGCAGAGAAGATCAAGCTTCTTGACTTTTCATTCCAATAAGCTTTCATTGTAAATCTTTTGTTATATAATTATGTATATTCGTAAAAGGGTATTATGACACAATATGTAAAGGGAGTATACTCTAGAGCTTCGTAGTTAGTCATTAGAGGATGATAATATTTTGATGTATGAATTTTTATCTTTTGGGTAATCTTGTTCCTTAGTGATGTGAGATACATCTTTTGATCAGTAAGGAACCGGAGAATATTATTACGAAATGATGTAGTGAAGAAATGATTTATGCTTGAATGGATTATGATATGACATAGCATGTTATTATATCTGATATGAATGTTTATGAGATTCAGGATTTGGGAGTTCTACGGGTTTATGGTGGCCTTAAACCTACCCTTGCCCTAGGACCGTCGTACCACTAGAGTTGGGGTGTGACAAATCTGTAATCTGTAATTCTGTAACATGTTATACTGTTGTTTGTAATCATCATTCACATATGCCATAACCATCAATAACCTCCATATAATATCGCATATCCATTTATACAGTCTAACTATATCCATATACAATACCATGTAGCAACTAGATTAATTTATATAACATAGAGTTAAATTAATTACACTGTCAAAATAATTGCAGAATTCCATAGAGAAAGGGATTTTGGAATATGCCTCTACTCCGATCCTGAAAAATGGTAAACAACTAAGGAATGAGTATAAAAATACTCAGTGAATCTAATATGCATCATATTATAGGTAAAGGATTGTTAAATAATACAAATAACAGATAATAAATCAATAAATTACAGGGTTCCACACCAGATTGTAGAAGAAAGAAAATATGACAAAAATAGTGGTATGTAATCAATAAATAGGTTATCAATGCTCATATCATGTAGATAAGACAGATAATGGGCCATTAACTCATGTAAACATATATAATCACATATAATATACATAAGGTTGATCAAACCTTATGGCTAGGAAAATTAACCTTTCTCAGCTAAGGTTCAATATATATATAATGTGCACATTGCCGATGGTATTTACCCGCTATCCCGTCAGCAAGGAAGCTCTGTCAAATCAACATATAAACCAATAAAAGGTTGGAACAAGTCAATGGATATCAATGGAAGTCAATAACTCATCAATGTTCAATTAGGTTACAAGTTAAGCAATCGATATTGTCAATCGATATCATATAAGCAGTGGAAGGTACATATACAATAGCAATAGGTATAACAATTAACAATGGGTTTAATAACAACAAAATCATTCTTGGTCAAATGAGTTAGAAAATTGGCTAGCCAATGTCGCTAGCGACAATGGCATTCAAATGATAAGCCTATGAGAAAATCATTGGGACATTTCATCAAATATATGGTATGCAACTTTCATTGGACATTTTGGTATGGTTTAGGTGCAACTTCAACATTGTCCCAAAATCAAATATCAATCTCACAAACAAGGCTACACAATAGGTATTTGGTATCCAATAAACAAGAACACATAAAGGGTCAAAATAGCTTAGAATTCAAAGACAAAACATAGCAAAATTTCAAAGATGAATAGTAATGCTAGGTTCGGCCAAGAATTGATTTTCAAGGGAGGTTCCAATTAACATTTCAATACTTTAGACATGTTAAATGATGCATATTAAACTCTTCTAACACTACAAATAGTCTTGGAAAACTTGTTTTTCACCAAAAGCTTCAAAGGATACTTTATGGGCAATTTTGCACTTCTTTGTGTTCTTTACTAAAAATCATTAATTTAGCTTCCAAATGCATCAATTAAATATAATTTAACCTAATTAGAAATTAAAGATCATTAACTTAGAGTTTGGTTAAACACAACTTTAATTAGGGTTTATGAATTTGGGGATTTTCTACCAAATGCATCAATTAATGCAATTGAACACAAAATCCATCTAATTCAACACCAATAACACTTATTTAATCTAATTAATCAAAGAAAACTTCAAGTTACCTCTAGGTGGTGATCTTGTCGAAATTCCCTTTCCATTTATTCTTGATTTCCTTTGAGTTTCCAAGTAAGAAATGGATGGGAAATAAAAGATACAAGGTTAATTTTAGGTTTTCTTTAAGTTTTTCTTGGAATTTTGGCTTAAAAATTGGTGGATGGTGGAGCAATAAGGTTCGGCCAAGGCTTGGAGAAGGAAGAAGATGGAGCAAAAAATGTCTAAGTGTGGCTTTTATAGGTGGAAGATTTGGAAACTTACAATTTCATCCCTAAAACTTCCTTTAATCATACTTTGACCCCATAACTTTCTGTAATTAATTATGTCAATTCTGTTGAGTTTTAGATTTTAAAGTGGGGAGTGAAATAGCTTATATTTATCTGTAGTTTATCATTATACTGCTTTTAGAGTCATTCTGAACAGTCAATAGTGGATTTCCCAAAATACCCCTAAAGTTCCACTTATTTATGATTTTGCCACTCCATTAATTTTCCATCATATTTAATACTTTTTCATACTTTCTTCACATAATTAACTATTATTATTTTTAATCTCTCATTATCCATAAAACTAAGAAAAATTAACTTTAACTGAATACCATATTAATTCCTCAAATTTCCTAATTATCGCCTGTATTTTCGGTCTGATGCCTAAGTAAACTGCTTAATAACTGTAACACAAATCCAATGTATTACATTATGCCCCTCTTCAAATAAATTTATTCTCGAATTTAAAATTAACACATGTCTTGCTATAGGAATAGAAATGAATAATTAGCGTGCTTATTATACTTGTTTTCCCTTGTACAGTCTGTTGTTGACTAAATACTTCTAATGTACCTTACCATCGAAATCTTCATATTATGCCGTTGTCTAACGTGTCGAACGCTTAACTTCATAGGTACTTCTTAACATAATAAGTCTTTCTCCATCTCTATATTATGTGATTCCATTACATGTGATGGATCCAGAAAATATTTGTGAAGCATCGATATCTAAAACACTAGATGCATATAATTCAGATTAAGTGGAAGTACCAATTTATAAGCATCATTATTAGTTTCCTCTAGGATTTTGAATTGTTCAATGAATCTAGGTGACAACTTACCTTTCTTTTGAACCTTATTATGCCTTTCATGAACAAAAATCTTAAGGAAATAAGATTACCTTCGGTAAAAAGAATAACTTTCCTTTTTAGGATCCACATAATCTTTCTAAGTACTGAACTATGTCTTCATTCTTTCTTTAATAATTAGAACTCCAAAAAGTCATACTATCTTATCATGTAAAGTTGAGTATATTGTGTCGCAGCATAACTGATCTTATCTTTGAGAGAGGGTTGACTTAGTCAATCAATCAACAATCTATAATATCTATAGTAACTTATTCTCATTTAACTCTGACAATTCGATTTCCTAAAGTAGACCCGATAGCTTCTGATGATTCAGCTTAATTTGTGACAGGCTAAGTAAATAAATATCAATTTTTGTTACATCTCACTTCATATTAGCTACTAGTAGTATTCCTTAAAATCATAATTTTTCTTTGTAACTCCAGATGAACACAAAAATAAGCATAATGTGCTTCTTCCATGATACTGTTCTATAATCCATTAGTATCTGATATACATAATCGTTTTCCATATTTCCATATTTCACTATCTATGGACAATTCAAAAGTCTTACCGTTTTGTACATCTTTTTTTAACATAAAAGTTAAGAATCTTTTTCTTGTGCTACTTTAATATCCTTAGTCATTATTAGTTTTATCCAATATTGGGCTATCAGAGCTTAATTTCGATCCTGGGATATTAATTCTAATTCAACTCTCACATCGATCAGTTCTTTGACCTACTGAATTATTGATCTTCCTGCAACAGTAGTATGAACTAGAATTTCCATTGACTTTCGGTTTAATGTATCCGCTACAACATTATCTTTACTTGGATGATTTATATATTGTCTCTCATTCATAATCTTTTAATATTCTAACCCATTTTCAGTGTCGCAAATCTTAATCTTTTTATCATAAAGCATAAGCAAACACTTTCTTCTTTTATACAAGAATACTACTTAATCCAACTCCAAATATATCACAGTACACTGTAAATTTATCAGTTTTCCTTGAGAAGACCATCATTAGAGCAGTCATGAATCAAAACTTAAGTGTGTGAGAATTCTTTTTACTTATATAAGTTCCTTATTACTTTTCTTGTTTCTTAGTTACTCTGGTCAATGGAGCTATTATTATCAAGAAATCCTTTATAAACCGCCTAAAGTATTCAACCATATCCAGAAAAACTACATATCTCATTAACATTAATAGGCCAAAGCCATCTAAAAACAACTTTTACATTAATACTCTCTTCACTGACATTATAACTTAAGAAATAGATTTCAGCAGACCAACACTGATTTTTTTTAACAATTTGGCATACAACTTAAATTTTCACAATGTCTATAATATTGTTATCAAATGCTATGCATGCTCTTCTTATTCTAAGAATAGTTAATAATATTATCAAGAAACATTTTGACAAACTTATCCAAGTAAGTCTTGAAGACCTAATTCATTAAATCTATATACCACAAGAGTATTTGTTCACCCAATGACAACACTAGAAAGTTATAATGTCCAAATTGTGTTCTAAAAGTTGTCTTTAGCATACCCCTTTCTTTACAATCAATACTGGAGCACTCCAATGAGAACTGCTCAATCTGATAAATTATTTATCTAGTAATTCTTGCAGTTACATTTTCAACTCTTTAATTATCTGATAGAAAGGAGATAGGCAATTGGATCTGTACTGAAATACACTTCAGTTTCAAATTCAATTTCCTTTTTCCGGGGAGTAGCCCTATTAAACTCTCAAGGACTACTTCAGAAAATTTTTTGATAGCTGAAATATGATCAATTCCCGATAGAGTTTTCTAGGTATCCACTACAAAGCCAGATATTTTTTCCTTAACATTTTTCTATCTTATTTACAAAAGGCTAATACCATATTCACATTTATCACCCTAATATTCAAACTTCGCCTGCTTCTCCAGTTGAAGATTAACTTTCTTTTTAAAACACTCATTCACTACTCAAAGAATTGTCAACTAATCTATCATCAAATTTCGCTCAATTCTAACACAAGCTTTTCAATTAGACCACCAAACAAGAAATCTATCTTCATTTTCAACAATGTTTAGATATCCATGAATTATTCTTATACTCTCTCTCGTAGGAGAGGAAATCTTTAACAAAAACTTTAATAACTTGCCTTTCCTTATGCAATTTACTTGCTATTATTAATGATTCAAAGAATATGTGGAATCCCAAACAAAAGGCTCTTGAGCAATATCATTTTGTATTGGAATCATATCTAATATTGTATCATCTATTTTCTGCACTTCTTGAGGATTCACTGTGAATACACACCTCTGCCCTCTCCCTGAAGGAGCCTAACTGCTACCCTATCCCTAATTTTTGCCTTTATCTCTACCCATCAATTATTTGTTACAAGTCTAACTCATTTTTACTTTTGACTGTGAAGCCACTGTAATAGTCTGATGTTCACATCTTATAAGACAATCTTTAACAAAGTGGCTATGTTAGCCATATTTCAAGCAGGTACTTGTTTGCCTCCATCATTCTTCTTTATGCATCCTATCACAATACTTGCATACTAGTTCGCTAGATGCTTGAGACATTGGTCTAGAGAATCCTTGTGAATATCCAGAAACTGTCTGTCTAGGGTTACCTCTTCCCTGTCCTCTTTTACTTTGACTGTTAGACTGTTGTCTCTGTTTTACTCTAGAGACTGTATCTGTTTGTCGCTATTGGGAACTTCCTTTCCCCTTTTTAGACTGTCCATTGGATTCTTCTTTCCTCCTCTGATCCCTTTTTGTTTTCTCTTCTCTATACTTTTCCTCCATCTGTATTGCTTTATTAATTATAGTTGTCAAAGAAGTAAATTTCGTAGACAGCAAAGCATTATGTAGAAATGAGTATAAACCTCTTCTAAATCTGCGAATTAAATCTGCTTATGTCGATGCTATCCTGGTAGCATACCGACTCAGTCTAATAAACTTATCTGCATACTCTTCTATACTCATGTTTCCTTGCTCTAACTGTTCAATCTGAATGATATTCCTGACTTGTACTCCTTCAGTAAGAAACTAATCCAACAGTGTCTGTCTAAACTGTACCCAAGTAGGAAAATGATCAATGTATTATCAAGTCTCCATATGTTTAGAAAACCAGATCTATGATTTTCCTTTTAATAGTAAACCCACTAACTGTAACACCTCAACCTAGTTTTAATCTATCCTTAATTTAGATCTTCGGGGGAAGAATTTTGTTTTCTTTATACTATGATGTTAATATGTATTTATGCATGGAATTAATATTTATGCATGTTATTTGAATTAGTTCTACGAATAGAAATGGTTTAGAGGCAGCTAGGACTTAATCGGCCAATTTTGAGTTTTTTGTGAACTGGGGGCAAAATGGTCATTTTACGTCCCATTGAAATTTTATGAATTTAATATCATATTTAAAGAGAGAAAATAATTTAAAGACTTGAAAATGACCTTATTTTATTTATTTGAGCAGTAGTTTAAGAAATAATTTCGGTCGAAAAATTTTTATCGGCACGTAGTGCGATTTCGGTGTTTCGGTTGCACTAAGGGTAATTTGGTCATTTCCTTTATAATATAGAGTTATTAAGTGTGTGCAACCATATGGTATTAGTTTAGGCTTGATTAAATCCGACCATTGGATCAAATGACTTTAAATTGGATGGTTAGATGAGTAGGTTGCAATCTAGCTAACCTAAACTCAATTGTATGGAATCATTGCCTTTAGTTGTGATTTGGTGTGACAAATTTATGTGTAACCTATTTAAGTTGACTTTAGATTAGCCAATAGGATTAAAGTATGAAGAATGGATGGTTGGATTGATAGGTTTCACCAAGATTACAATGGAACCTAAACCATT